>RPOG01000646.1:102569-272839 GCA_008086565.1 Thalassoma bifasciatum | reverse complement strand
CCTAAAATGTCAATATTGGTCCCATGGGAGGAGATAATTAAGGCATAAAGATCTAAAAGGCTTGTCACATATGGCTGGCCAGCTGTCACATCTGTCCGTTCATATTCACGCCAGGAACAATGAGGCCTACGTTAAAGCAGCGGACAAACGGCTGAGCATTAAATGTCAGCTGACTGAGCTACAACTAAAGGCTCACACACCGAACGAGGACAAGGCTGGCATTTAAAACAATACACAAGCTCCACTTCTCATTTCAGACGTTCACTCCCGAGTGGGTTGTCTCGGAAAGATCTATTCCCTGTGGTTTTACTTCACACATCCCCAGTGTTCGGTGTTATGGAAGGCAGCATTGCAGAACCAACAGGGGAGCACAACATTTAAGAAGAGAGTATTCAACGTTGCAGAGCTTCAGCAGGATCCGTGATGGATACGTTTCCCCTTTGTGGGCAGCAGGGTGTTACAGTGACAATCCCTCAAGTGGAGGAACCTTTAGGTGCAAAGTGTCAGCTGTAAAGAATCTGCCGTGTTCATCGACAACACACTGTTACTGAGCGAATAACCTCAAAATGTATCCCCAGTGTTAAAATCCTCGATCCAGCAAATACTGAGATCCCCCGGCCAATCACAATCCTTCATTTAGAAAAGGATGGACTTTAATCTAATCCACACACACACACTTCTACGTCTGCTTTTACACACAGCTGCTCTTCCTCTCCCTCCTTCCTCATCAGCAGGATGTTTTCTAAGTTGCCAAAGTTGACTTTTTTTCCCCCTCAGGAATCAATTTTCACTGCAAGTTTGCTGCACGTGGAGAAGGGGGGAGAGTGTGGATAATGAAGCAGCGTTTCAAAGTGATCAAACAGAGAGTGGTTTCAAAGGACGTGCGCACTTTTTTTTTTTTTTACAAGCTTTTTAAAAACAGTGTCTGAGTAATGTGTTGACGTCCATCGCTTCTCTCTTGGGAACAACAGGATGGTGTCTTCATGAAATTACCTGTCTGAGTTCAATTTACAGGAAACACTGGTGCCATTTAAAAAACTGAGCTTGACTCTACATGATTCGTTATAATCAAGCAGCAGATTGTATTTTTTAAAGAATTGGTCTGCAGTTCCTCAAGTGTCCACTAGAGGCCGGCTGCAGAGGCAGAAGCAGTAGCTAGTGCCGTACTTAAATCTCTGAATTAAAACTAAAAGCAGCCTCAAAATGTTTCTTGTATTCGTGGTTGGTAGATACGATACGACACCGTAGTGTTAACTTCTGTCTAGTTTTGACTATTAGAGAGCAACCGGTGTTCAGGAGTAAAGAACGACCATGCTAACTGGAGATCTTCAGCTGAATATGTCAGCTATTTTTATAGATTGTATAACACATGGACATAGTCTCTGCCACATTTGTTCTCACCTATCTAAAACCGAGAGATGGCGAGGACATACTGGATACAACGCAGACTTTAAGCTTCCTTTCTAACAGCTTTCGTGCACCTTAAAGTCCCGTGAACTGAGCTAAGCCTCTGATTGGACACACTTGTGAGCTTGAAGACGTCTAAACTGCTCAATTGGGAAAAATCTCCAGTTTATTATTATTATTCCGAGAGATTTGGAGCACTTTTTTGTCTGCACATAGTTTTCTGGATCCTCTATTGTGACCCAGGTCTCAGACTCTGCGGTCTTCAGTTTTGGAGGGTTTCTCCATTATTAAGACAAACTGTGTCTTTTTATTTCACAGTATGAATAAAAAGCACAGATAATGTAGTCATAAGCATCAAATGCCTTGTGTTTTAACCTTTCTTGATGGGTTTCTTGACTAAAAACATCTGTGAACTAAATATCTGTCCACTTTCTGACATCTACATCCACTCAGTTATTTCTCATAAAGCTGGGAGTCTTTCATTGTCCGTCAACATGTTGTTATTTAGGTATGGATGGCATTTTTTTGGTTGTGCAACTTGGGTTGCAAAATTGTGCACGCAGCTGTGACTGCTTTTAATGAGTACAGAGGTTGAATTAAACGTGTCACGTTCAAAATCAGGTGTATGAAGCTCGTCCATTTACTCCAATGTAATGTGTCAGGTAAGAAAATATGAAACCTTGGAGTTATAGGAGTTTTTTTGGCATTATGTTATCTCCAAAGACGTTCACTTTAATGCCTGGATTAGTTTTTGGTCTTGGTGGCATTTTCTTCTGCACTTACTCACAAAGAAAACTCTGAAAAAGAAATGAAATTAGAGCCTTATTTAAGAAAACATGTGCCAATGATCCAGAGGCACAGACAAACCAGCTCTCAGAAGCAAACATGTGACTTCTACACTAAAGACTTGGCTTCCTTTAACCTCAGTAATTAGTTCACCTGAACCAAGTGGTCTCAGATAAACTCCACTAGCTCAGGCGCTTTCTTTTTTGGGACACTTTGCAAGGTACTGACAACAAACAATTATTCCCCTTAGGAGTCGCTGCTCGTGCTCAGAAGCAGGAGCTGTGGCCAAAGAAAGGGACAAATTGCTCTGCAGGGATAATGAGAGTTTCTTTTCCGTGGCCTTTGCAAACCACAGCGGGCTTGTTTTGGTCCAAATAAGGGAACAAGTAACTGCTTTATGCATGCATTGCTGGCTTTCATGATACCCGTATACAATTTTCAATTCAGCCGTAATCTATCAACAAAAGACACGCGGGAGGAAAATTAGTCAAAACAAATCCAATTGCAGAGTGTGTCACTTCAGCACTCTGTGGACTCCAGGCTCTTTGTTCGCTCTCAGCTTTAACACTTTGTGTCTGTTCTTCAGCAGAGTTTAGAAAAGTGTTGCAGAAGCATTTCACTGAGTCCAAGTTTCACTTTTTAGAGTTTCAGCAAATATAACATCGAAGCATCGGTCTTACTCTTAAAACTACAGGTCAAGGTCACTTTGTAATCCTTCATAACGACTTTGACTGCTGCTTTTGTGGAGGTTTCTGAGCAGTGCTACGGAAGCCCTGAAGTGCAAAACACAATAACAACAACCTAAAAATAGATTTAAAAAATAAACAAAGGTATCTGCTCTAACAGGGACTGTTGCTGAGTGAATTGAATGAAAACAAAACTATCATTTTGAGATTGTGAGCTGCTGCATTTTCTCTTTTGTGTTAACATTCCTTTCATTCTTTCTTTTATTTTCATCTATTTCCTTTTTTTGCATTTGTTTTTCTTTTTGTTTTGCATTTTCCTGTTTTTGTGTGTTTTTGGTTTTGTATTTACAGGTTTTCTTATTTTTTTCTTTGTGAACTTTCTTGTATATTGCTTTTTTGTTTTTATCTTTTTCCTTTTTTGGTATTTTTTCTTCTTGTATTTGCACTTTTTGCTGCAATTTAATGACTTTTTGTCTGGCTGTCCTTTTTTTTGGTTTTGCTTATTTTTGTTTTTTGTACATTTTTAAAATTTATTTTAAGATTTCCTGTTTTCTTTACCTTTATTCATTTTGTACTTTTCATGTTTGTGTTTTTCTTTTTATTCTTGCATATTGTTTTTATTTTTGTTTTGTTTTTACGTTTTCTTTTGGCATGTTTGTAGGGTTTTTTGTGTATTGCTGTGTAATGCAACACTTCTTCTTTTTGAGTTTTCCATTACTTTGTACTTGCTATTTCTCTGTTTTGTGATTTTCTTTTTATTGCTGCATCATGCTTTTTAGGTTTAAGTTCTCTTTTTGCACGTTGTGTTTTTTGTGTATTGCTGTGTAATGTTTTTTTTCTTTTGGATTTTTCCTTTGCTAATTGATTTTTTTTTTTGTGCTTGCTATTTTTCTTTCTTGTGTTTTTCTTCTCCATGTTTTGTAATTTCTTTTTGATTGCCCTCTCTTTTCTCTGTCATAATAAGAGAAAGCCAAAGGTTGCAAACACTTCCAAAATTCTGTGAAGCGCATCCTGACTTAGACGAATCCTGTGAGGCGGGTTCAGGTGGGTATGTCCTGATAATTTCCCTGTGATCCCTTCACTGTCCTGCGGGCCTTAAATGAGTCAGGATGCGGTTACACGTTGCACGCAGCAGGCAGCGGTGACTGACAGGTCAGGTGAGCGCCGTGGTCCTCTCAGGCGTGCAGATCCAGCTCCTCTGCCTGATCTGAAGTGGCTTCAATTAACTGAAGCAGCCAAGTGTAAGAGAGGGGACTGAGGGGTACGGACCCCAGACAGGCCTCTTGACAGGTTTTGGGGGGGAAGAATGAGTGGGACCCTCTGACAGGTCCTCTAATGCCCCACCAACTCCAACCTTTCCCATTTCCTCTTAGCTAATTACTCAGTGTCCATACGGAGACACTTGTCACTGTGATTACAGCAAATTGGCTGCAACCGCGGGGTAAGCCTGGACCATCTTCCGCTCGTGTTTACATGTGTACGCTCTCCGCAGTCTTCATCACTCTTCCTCCTGACACCTTACCGAGCAAAACAAAAAACATTTTTATCACAGATATCTGCAGATTTATATTGACCCTGCATGCTGCTCTGTTAGTGTGGTGATACACAAAGAGGTGATTAAAATATCTCAGCATTCCTTGAAAAATCCTTCACACAGATTTGATTTTCATGCTTTTCTGGTGCGATGGAGGAGCACAAGGCCAGATAAAATGCTCACTTCCTTTGATTTTATGAAGGTAAATCACTAAAAACACCCGAAACAACACGCTGAATAGATCTGAGCCGCGTCTTTGGAATCTCCTGTCTCTAAAATTTGAAGTAAGAGGTTCACTTTGTTGAAATGTTCAATGAGCAGCTTACAAACCAGCACACAGCAGCAGGCCAATGTGTCACATCAATAATGCACTATATCTTACTATTTTCTCTTCTCAGCACACAGAAAAATGTGTCCTATGGCCTCTAACTGCTATTTTACTCCTTTTTCATCTCCCTCCTGAGTCTTGCTGCTGTGGCTGGTTTTACCTTACTTAATTAACATGGAAAAGTTTTCAGGGGAGGCGTGAAACACACAGACTCACATAAATTCCCCTGAAGGATTTATTTTATTCTCATGTTGGCACATCCTCCCTGCCTGCGCTCTCATTTCCCCTAAAAAAAAGGGAGATCTTCCTCCTCTCTTCTCACACTTTAGTCTTTTATGAGAACTGGGTGCAATTTCCACTTTCAAATGACGCCTGAATACAACCTGAAACTCCTTACAACGCTGCAATTTATATGATCAAGTGTCTGCGCCGTCCTCTGTTCTCTACAGTGGTGTGCTTCACCAGCAGCCCTCAGATCTTCAATTACCTTCTTTCCTTTTAAACGGTCTGTGTTTTCTGCTCAAACCCTTTTTCTTCTCTTACTGCAGAGCAAAAACATACCCATATTTACCGTCGGCTTCATTATTCCCTCTCTGAGAATGTGTCTCAATTAGGAAGCAAAAAAAGGTGTTTTTGGAGAAAAGTTGTACATTTACAAATTAGTTCCTGAATATTTCTAATGATGTGACGCACTTTTAACAAGCCGAACTTTTAATTTAAAAACAGCTGTTTGTTTTCGTCTGCAGGCTTGTGAGAAAATACCAGATTGGTTATGTTATATTCTGATGTCTTTTTGATAATGTGTGTTGGTTAATGGTAGAAAATCTTATCGTGCAACACAAAGTGCACCACAAACTATATTACAAAAATACAAGGCCGTGTTGGTGCATTCATGGCACAGAGACAAATATTACAAGGAATATTATGCTCACAATCTGCATGTGGTCATATATTATCATGTTTCAGACTTTCAGACTTTTTATGGAAAGGTTAGACCAGGCAGCAGCTTCCAGGCGTGAGAAATGAAGCTGACGAAGATGTGCTAAAAACTCTTTTCCTCACGTTACCTCCACAGAGGTTAGGTTGAGTTTTGCATTTCTAACACAGCTCCTGTTTGAAAACTCTAGGTCAGAAACAAACGGGTGACGTCACGGATTGTACGTCTGCGTTTTAAACAGTTCATGGTCTAAACCTAACACTTATAAAATAGTTTAAAAGCTTTATCATAAATTAGGATTACAGTCAAGTCCCTCAGTTTAAGACAGGCAACCACAAACCTCATTTCATTCTTGCTGCCAATGGCAAACATCCGAGGAAGGGAGCAAGGGATGGACGGACACTTTCACACACAGAGCCAGGGAATTAAAAAGAGAATCAAGAGAAACAAACAAAATTCAAAAAAGAGGATCTAAACAAGAGTGAGGTGTTGTGCAGGTCATGCTTGGCAAAAATTCCACTTTTACTGGGGCTGAGTAAAAAAGAAAAAAAGATTCCTCAAAATAAAATTGATTTTTGTTTTAGTAACTCAGTGTTACATTTCAGTTCAGGACTGTGGGTTCCATACAAAAAAGATATAGTTCCCGAAAGTCAGGCTTTGATATGGAACTTATATTCATGAAATAGTTTTCATCCAACCTACTATCAAGATATCTGGCATAAATATAGAGATACTGAATTTGGTTCTTATTGTTCATCCCTAGTTAAAACCCAAGAAAAGATCCAAAGGCACTCTCTTAAAGACAATTACAGTGTTGTTGTCCTTAAAAATACACTTTTGAAATGAGTTCCTCCAATCAGAAAGTTCCACCTGGACAAAGTTATGGCCTCTAAGTGACGTTCATGAATCAAAACTATTTAAATTTACTATTTAAATTTGAATTTATCAGGGAAAGCCCCTTGAGATGCAGCATCTCGTTTTCAATACAAAAAAAGCATAACAACACAACAGACAGGGACAGTAACGAATTTCAAAAAAAAAAAAAAAAAAACATTACTACCACCTACACCACCCAAGTCCACTCAGTTACTTAACAATTGATAGATTCGCTCGTGTAAACGTTCATTTAGGCACATACACAAAACATAGGAACATAAATCAACAAAATGTAACAATAAATAGATGAATAAAACAAAACAAATAAATAGCTCAAACAGGGAAGTCAAAATTCAAAAGGCACGAAAGCGGGAACATCTTGACTTAACTTAAAAATATAAAAGGATAAAGTGGAGAGAGGGGGGAAGACTATTCCAGTAGATGGCACTATTTAGATCCCTGAGGCACTCATTTGCACAAGTATATAAACACAGACTCTACATCTCAACACAGACACATAACTATTATACAAAATCACTGAGTAATAAGTGTGCAGGAGTTAACCTGGAAAAAGAGGCGGAGGCTAGTGATGTTAGCTCTGCTGGTGTGAGCCACAATCTACAAACTAGTTTTAAGTTGTTAATTGAAACAATATGAGTGCATGTGTGAAATGAATCAATAGTGAGCTTAATTTTCATATTTTCTTAGTGTTTTTTTAGCAGAAGACCATTGAGACAGTGTCAATACTAAAACAGTGATGAGCAGCGTTCTTCTCTGAAGCATTAAGCTTTGGCATCTTTATTTAGGTCATTTTTTTCAGCTCCTGTCCTGAAACTTACTAAAATAATCAGTGACTGCCCTCCAAACACACACAGATACACACACAGATACACACTGTACATGTCATTTCCTGATAATTGATACAGACACACACCCCCTCTTTCATCCCGTAGATCCTCACCCCATTTGGTACTCACCTAGATCAAAGTCCCTCACACATCTGTTCCGCTTCCTGCTGCCTCGACTCGCCAGCTGGACTCTGTCCGTCAGGTCCCTGCGTCTGTGGGCGTGTCAGTGCTGCGTGTCTGTCCAGCGCCTGAACTTCTTGGCAAGCTGCGAACGCAAACAGCGGAAAGAATCAACAAGACTGGAGTTGTGAGAGCCTGCGTGGGTGTGAACCAGTCCCTTATCATATTCTTGCAAGAGACTCCTTGTCAAGTTGACTGTTTGTTTGCACATCTGTTCTGTAGGAGACTTGAATACAGAGCATTGGAGAGATGGAGTGTGTGCGCTCGTGTGTTTGTGTGTGTCAGGATATTACAAAGACACATGTTAAATGAGGACTGTAGTCAGGTTTACACAGTGAGGCACAACAAAGTGGGACAGGGACTCCTCATGCAATTACACCCGGTATTAAAACACTAATCCAAACACAAACTGTATCTGGACTGTTTCCAAACAGCAAAGTGAGCCACAGGTGTAAACAGAGCCGTGAAAAAGTGCAATCTCATTCCCAGAAATCTAATCACGGGGCTTAAAGTAATACGATTCAAGCAGACTTAATGCTACACTAATACTTTCTGGGTATATTTACTGGCACCTAAAAACACCCGTAAAATCTTTGTGGGTATATATCAGATGCAGTGTTGATGTGATGTACATATAAAGGGCCTGCAGAGACTCCTCTAACAGTGCTGCCATCTGACGGAGCAGAGTCGAGGTCTCATTAAAATCCTCAAAGTCTCGTTCTCTTTCAAATACCACCTCTACCGAAATAAACATGACCGAGGACGCTTAGTCAGACTCCACACGCCTGCCAACTGCAGACGAACAGGATTTCACAGAGCAGGCTGCCTGCGTAAGGTGGAACATTATTCCAAAAACGTCTGTGGATTGTAAGAAAACGTCTTAACAGGCGCAGTGATGCTCTCTGGGATCATAACGCACACGATTCATAAAGACGTTTGACATTTAAAGAGGAAAAACAGCCTGATGTGAGTCAGTTTTCTTTTATAACGAGCTCATAAAGTCCAAAGATGCAGTTTAAAGCAGGTTCAAAAGTTGCCTCAGAAGTCGTATAAATCCTGACACTAACTGAAACATTAAGTTAGACTCGGCCCCGATGTACTGAGAACGATCCGGCGCTTTATGCATTTAGGGTTTCTGTATTCATAACCTGACTCCAAAGTGCCAGTAGGCCTTTACCTCAGAGAGAAGGAGAGGAAATGATCTCCATGAATGAATGAAATGTCTTAAGATCCACATGTTTACACACGCGCCGCCGAAATGTCAATCAGATGCAAAATACAGACGTTGATCCCTGAAAGAAATGTCAAAAAGGGAGCGTGGCGCGGTGATGTGTGTGCGAGCAGCGGCACCGTCTGATCAATAGCTCACCTGGAATGAATACAAGATCGCTCTGACTCCACAAAGCAACGTGCATTCTTCACTTGACAACAAAAAGATGAAGCCTGGATCAATGGGTGTAAAAAAAAAAAACACATTTCCAGTAACTCAGATTAAAAATTCTTCTTGTTTTGAATCCTGAATCAGGGTTTTTGAGGCTTTTAATTATCGCTAAAAGTTGCACGGTAACCTTTCCTCCTTTTGTCTTGTATCCAGTTTTACTGATGAACACAGTAGAGTTTCTATCAAAGACAAAACATATTTACAGAAACTGAAAAAAACACACTAGCAATGTTGACGCTTGAGGTGGCGTTTCTCACACTTTTATTGCAATTCGGCAGCTTCATGGAAACAAGTAGAGTTTACAGATAGCATCTTGTAGCTTGATGCAGTTTGGCACCTGGAGAATGGAAGCGATCTAACATTGGTGACATCAGCAACACTCGGGAAACCATTTGAACATCATTTTTGAGTGTCGTTTATTGCGAACAATAATTTAAGTGAAATATTCTGTTCCTCAGCTGATCAAAAGTTTATGATTAGAGCTTTTAAAAGATAAAATCCGCACAAAAATGTGGATTAAATGTCATTTTCTGTCAGGTATTCACACACACTGTCATTACACTGCAAATAATCTGGCACTTGATCTTGATCAAACCCCCAAAACGAGGGTTACAAGCACAAGATCAGACACTCTGTTTGGATTAATGTGCAGATTCACTGGAAAAAACTGAAATCAAAGTAAGTCATTACGTCTTATTTTTAGTAACATTTATCTTATTCTTCTTGATTTGAGCCACATACACCAGATCAGGTCATAAAAATCTCTTATTTTAAGTTTTTTAAAGACAAAAATGAGTTTTAAATTGCTTGTAACAAGTAAAAAAAAAACTGCCAATGGGATAAGAAAAACTTTCTTGTATCAAGACATCTTTCCAATTTCAAGAAACTTTACGAAAAATTTGTCTCATCCCATTGGCAGATTTTTTTTTGACTTGTTACAAGCAATTCAGAGCTCATTTTTGTCTTTTAAAAACTTGAAATACGACATTTTTATGACCTGGTCTGGTGAATGTCGCTCAAATCAAGAAAAATAAGGCAATTTTTACTACAATTAAGACATAATGACTTGCTTTGATTTCAGTTTTCCAGTGAATCTGCACATTAATCCAAACAGGGTGTCTGATCTTGTGGTTGTAACCCTTGTTTTAAGGTTTTGATCGCTGTTTAAGTGCAGCAAAAAGCAGATTGGTGCTTGAACTGGAGGAGCCCAAATCCCAGCAAAAAGGAGGAGGAAGTGGTGGACCTGGAGTCCTGTTTCATTCTACTTTACATCTTCTCTGGGGTCATGTTTTCTTTACTGCTGTGTTCAATATTTTCAGCGGTCAGAGGTAAAGACAGGTTTTGTGACCACAGGAAATGAGGTGTGACCCAAAGCTTGTAACAACCCAATCAACAGTTTGGAAAAAGCCAAATGGGAGCCCGACTTTGTGGCCTTTGTGACTTCTCTGTCCTGTTTTATTGCCCTTCTGTGACTCTGGCGGTCTCAAGTGGTCAGTTAAGACGGAGACAGATGACAAAAGACAATCCAAGCAGTCATGACACCGAGGCCCGACCGGGTGACCCCGTCAGCGCCTGAGCTGCATGAGACTGCTCGACATTTCTTCGAAGACAAAAAAAGAAAAGAAGAGGAGGAGGAGGATGGAGCTGCCAGACAGGGTAGGGAATCAAAAATACAAGAGCAAGGAAAATAGAAAGCAGAAAAATGAAGCCCAGACAAGACACAAAGGCAGGATGAAAGATAGGTTGATGTACAACAGGCTGATGAAATAGAGCAAGAAAGACAGGGAGAGAAAGGAGTGAAACAGCAGCTCAAACAATAGTCTGGAAACAAAAAGAGGAAACACTGAAGGGAGGGGAAGACAAATTAAGCAGAGGGCAGAGAGGGACAGGAAGAGATGGGGGGGAAGCCCGGAGAATAAAAAAACGTCAGAATCAATTCTGCTCTGAAAAGAAAGAAGAATTAAGGAGGAGGAGGAGGAAGAAAGGCTCGCTGCTCTCCATCTCACTGCTCCAAAAAAAACCTGCTCTGACTTAAAAAGACCAATATGTAGAGAGGAACAAAACGCCAGGGGGGTTCACATCAAGCGCTTCACTACATTAGAAAAGAGCCACAGAGGAAGAATAACTGACACAATTAAGAGCATAACTGTCATCACAGCCAATCAGCCCAGTGCCGCCCACACACACACACACACACGCACACACATACACACACATAAACACACACTCGGGCACAGAGCAATACACCCATCATGAGCAGGGATGCTAATTCCCCTTAGCAATGCAGCAGCTAGTTGGCTCCTGCGAGTGAATACCAGATTCCTTAAAGGCTTAAAGGCTGCAGCATCCTAATGCAACAAGAACACTTGTCGAAAATCCAAATCGCTCCATCGCAACATGTTCCCAACTGCTTTGCATTCTGGGAGAAAAGCTGACATTCAAATATAATCCTGCTGACATGCAAAGCAAGTGAAGCCGAGTCCATAAAGCACATGGAGGGAAAAGGATGAGCGGGTCTGTTTCTATCACAGGTGGATGCTCGCTCCTGCTCGATAAAATACAAACTAAATTTAATGAGCTGCTCCGCTCTGACATTCCTTCTTTCATCCTTTTTTTATTTTTTACTACCAGGCCTCATTTTGCCCCCCCTTTCCCTACGTCACTCACTTTCTCATTCTCTCCTTCACCCACAACAACAACCATTCCAGAAAGAGGCCTATCAATCTTCTTTAATGAGACCCGAGTGCGAGAGAGTGCCAAGGCTACAATAGATTACTATCTCTCCTTACCCCCACTCAACACCAGATAACATGTAGAAGAAGAAGAAGAAGAAAAAGACGGCAAGGAGGGTCGAGAGCGAGCCGAGGAAACAAAATCAGATAGCAGGCAGACACATTAGATCTTAAAAGCCTCAGACCCCTGTTAACAGCAGAGGCTGGTCGAGTAAAGAAGCAAAACAACTAAATTTAAAAACTCTGACCATGACTGGAAACTCCAAACCTGACAGAGGGTGAAGTGAATATCAAGACATGAGCACAGCAGTTTGAGCTCGTCAATATTTAGATGTACTTGTCAGAAAATGCAAAGAAAGCGGGAAAATAAGAGTCCACTTATTGGACATTGTTGTGCCTATTTATTACTTGATGATCATGGTTACATTGGGTAAAACAGCAACAGCAACAGTTGTTTTTATTGCCTTTGGACTTTGTTAACCAAGCTCTTTGTTGTTGGACTTCTGGTCTTCTTGCCTTTGTGTTTTTGATTGTGCCCATCTTCGTGGAACCACTTCCTTCATGTATATTTAGTCTATTCAGATCGAAACATCAGCACCACACCAACTGTGACATCTACATCCACTGAGAACATGATGGGGCTAATTGCTACAAAGCCTTCTCACTGAGGAGTTCCTACATGGAGGAATTTCGTCAGGCTTAATAAACTCTCTTTGCTCTGTCACAGCTCAGCCGAGGGACGAGGGTTAAACTTAGAGCTGTCTGTAAAACTGCTAGCAGCAGAGCAGCGGTGGCGGCGGTGATCTGATGGAGGATCAGTGTAGTGTGGCGGCTGTTGGGCCTCTGCTCCACACGGCGACAGAGCAGGAGGAGGGGGCTCAGCCCTCCTCTAAAGACTTTGACACTAACATAATCACTGATAATTGATTCGGCTGGAGAGGAAGGTGTTACATTAAAGGATAAAAACGGCAGCAGCGGTGGCAGCAAAGCGCCGGGGCTTAATGTGAGCTGATGGAGCCGACACCGCCTGTCACACGCCTTCTAATCACACAAGAAGCAAAGATTTCTGAAGACACACACATATCGTCACATCACTATCAGCAAAGAGCCGCTCAAAAACCCTCAAAGAGGCTTTGATCAGCGGCAGTCCGAGGAAAGCTGAGGGGGGGCACACAGGCCAAGGACGGCGGGGAGACGACAGAGGAGGATGGAGAGGAGACAGTCAACCCTGAGATATCACATGATGCAGCGTTTCTTATCCAGCTTATCGCAGGGCAGGAACCTTGTACATGCAGAGATAAATTTACTTTGATGTGATTTCATTCAGACTGTTTGCCAAATCAAGAGTGAGGGCTGTAATGCACAATATGAAGGGTTTAGTCATAAAGTCTTAGAGGGTTTTAGCGGGTAGCTGATGTACAGCGTAATCAGTGGGGCTTGGACTCTGTCAGGCTCCGACATGCAGCCAGCAGAGCAGCAGGAGATGGATGCAAGAGCTGCGAAAAACACCAAAAAGCTCAAAAGTCACAGGCTAGGAAAGGAAAATATGCACAAATTGGTACTTGGAAGCGTAAAAATCTTAGTTTCAGTATTTTTTTTAATACGATTCATTTAAAATGCCTTCAAACCTTTTCGCCAATTCCTTCAAACAATGTCCCTTTGAATAAAGAAAGTTTTTGTTGTTTGGTTAACAACCTGAGACTTCAAAACTAAGAAATGTACCAAAACATCAAATCATGTGTTTCTCAAAGGCTGGGAATGCAAGACTTTTCATTAAGCTTGGTTTATTTGTTTACACTTCTCTGTGGCTCAGTGTCAGTGGCTGCGCATGCTCATTGCCACTGGCCATAGCTAATCGTATGGGTAACAGACGTGGCTTTGTAAACACACCATAACCTGCAAAAAAACGTGTTACAGCTGCTATCGTAGCCGCTCAGGACAGCTTCTCCTACTCGCAATAATCAACAAACAAAGTCACACATGCATTGGGTGCGCTGTGATTGGCTTGTTGGTTTGTTGTGGGGAGCAGATCTTCTTTTTAGCACTACTTCTCTATGTTTGAGACAACTTTTACAGGATGCAAAGCAACAAGTTAATATATTTATATGTAGTTATCAAGGGAAACATCCAGTTTAGAAATATGAAGCCTATGTGGAAGTGCTAAAAGTTGCTGAAGCTAGTTGCTGAAAGACAAGGAAACATACACTTTTAGCTGTACATACTTTTACGGCATTAGACACATTTACAGGCAGGTTCAAATAATGTCTTGGGCCTGAAACGCAAGATTCACTATCGGGTGAATTTTTGCCAACTCAGTAGCTTGGAAGATATTAGGATCATGAGTTGTCCAATCAGAGGCAAAGCTCACATGACTGGTGAGCGCCCTTTAGCTTAGGAAGGAAGCTGTATGGCCCCAGTCAACAATCAACTTCATTCCCCTGCATCAGGAATGGATTGGTGACATAGTGGAGGCCACGTTTATGTTTTCTACAGTCTATGGTCCACACTTACTGAGAAACAGATCCAGACTTCTCCAATATTTTCAATCTTTGGGTTAAAAAAGTACAGATTAACCTTACAGAGACTGATGACAACCAATCCTATTCCGTCCTTTCAGTTATTTCTTGTTATCAGTTTCTAAATTTGAAGTCACAGCAGCACTCTTTGAGAAATACAACAAGCACAGGATGTTCAGGAGTAATCAGTCTGTTATTAGCTGTGTATGTGCTCCACAGTCAGGTAATATCACCATTTCACTGCAGCTAATGTTGTTCTTATAAGCTTTTAATTAAATGACTGCAGCAATAAGCCGCTCCAGGTTTATTGGAACAAACTGCCAACCTGTGGGGAACAGTCCTAAGGTCGACCTGACCAATTTTTTAGACTTAATAAACATATTGAACCTGCTCCACCTGTGACTTGACCTCGCACATGCTTCTTATCCTACAATAACATTGAGCGACAATCGCAGTCACCCTCACAGCTTTGTTATTACCGTGTAATGGAGACACATGAGGTGAGTGTAGTGGCGGGGACCGGGCTGTGCTTCTCTGCTGAGTGAACTGATGAAGACGGAGGGCTCCCTGTAGCCTTACAGTCAGAGCGCTGATAAATCGACACGCCTCCATCCTTTCCCAGGAAGTGTGTTCATGAGAATCAGCATGGACGCCTGCTAGACTGGAACTGACAATATTAAGTGGCAGTGTGACTGTTTTCATGAGCACAGAGGAGCATAGGAGAGCAGGAAGGCCTCCATTATGTCATCCAATGGTGTCCATCCTCCTCTGCAGGACAAAGCTTCTGCAAATTAAAGGTTGCTGAGTGCAGACAGACACACAAACACACACTTCTACCTTCCGCCGCAGACATAAACACACATCTCTTCATGTCGAAAGATGGCGGGGAGGAGATGAAAGACTTTACAGATGTTTAACAGAAGCAAAGGAGCTCCTTCAGAGGTGCACTGCAGGGGTCGGATATCTTACAGAGGAAAGACGGAGAAAAACTGAGTAATGGCAAATAAGAAGGGGAACGGGGAGCAGTGAAAGCCGCGGGCTGAAGACAGTGGGGAGAGAAAAAAAGGAAGACTGGGATGACGAGTAAGTGAGAAAATGCAAATGAGAGGCTGCCGAGCAAAGTGGAAACAGAGGGGAAAGAACGTGAGAGATGACTACAGGGACTGCTGGATCTGAATCTGAGGAGCAGAACAAAGCTGACAATGAAAATAAGTGTGGCTGGGGCGGAGCGCACAGGAGGAAATGGCAAGGCATGAGACATGACGCGCACGCATCGCAGAGCCTTTTTACTGCTGAAATGAGCCGTATGCTTTCTCATACGTCCTTCAAAATGAAGTGCTAACGTCTGTGGACATCACAGCACAGCATGTTCCAGGGAGGTAAATGTAGGAAACACAAAAAAGGAAAGATGAAGAGGCACAAAGAGAGACGTAGAACAACAGGAAGGTGACCCCTCGAGAGGCGGACTTTGGCATCTGTTTGTTAGAAGGTAGAAGAGCTCTTTCTCTGCAGCTGGAGGCTAAACTTCAGCTCCGCCACCAGGGAGAGGAGAAAGGCCTCAGCAAAGAGGTCATCCACCATCAACCACCAAAACAAAACTTACAGACGCACATCTGCATCATTAGCAGACGAGCACAGAGTCCCAGGATGTCAGAGGGAGACAGATCCCTTGAAACGTGGCCACCGTGGCGCCTGTGCACACAAATATCATCAACACAACCGCCATACAGCTATGTCAGCCTCCTCTTCATGAATATTCATCTGCCTCATTAACACTCAAGTGGGGGAACACGGCATATTGCATGAGACTCCAGTTACTCAGAGAGAGAGGGGATGCAAAGAGGAAGAAAGAGCGACCAAGTGAGAAACAGCCTTCTTTTCATTGCCAGCAAACTTTTATTAAATCTCAAGAGTGGAGGCTCAGGGGTGGGAGGGGGGTCCTATATTGTTCCGGGAGCTGATACCCTCCTGTCGCCTTTCCTTATGAAGCCAGACTAGGGCGATGTGAAAGCAGCGTCAGCAGCAGGGACAGCACAGCGGGAGTGCAGGATGGGGAATTACAGAGCGTTTTACCCTGCAAATCCTCCAGCAATAAAAGCTTCAAAACAGCTGCAATTTCTCTGCTAATGTCTGTGTGTTCACAGTAACTACTGAGCTGTAGGGAGAGTGTGTGTGAATACACCTCAACACAAGCTGGAGATGAACAGACATTCAAGCATTCAAGTAACCTCCCTGTTCTAGTTTAGTAACAAAGGAAACAGTCATTCCACTACGAGCACATGCTTCTTCTCTGCCAGCAGACACACATGCCGACAGATATGACCACACATGGTAAAGGGATTATCTTCTCTTTATGTTGTAATGCCAGTGAATCTCTTAACAGGAACTGCCAACAGGGGAAATCTCCCGTCCTGCAGCTTGTATCCTCAGAGAGTGTCTGGAAAGAGTAGAAACAGCAGACTCTTATTTTCTTGACTTTTTTTCTGCAGCTTTGGTGACGGAAAACAGCTGAGGCAAAGTCAGACAATGCCCCCAAATTTTTGCCCCGCCAGAGTCGCTCCGGTCCTTTAAAGGGCACCGACAAAACCAGCGGTACAATAATTGGACCCAGTCTGTGGAAATCAATACGGCTGCTTACATCAGGGGCCCCCACCAAGCCTATTTCATATTCCTCCTTCTACACACCATTTCTGACAAAAAAAAAAACCCTTCAATTTCAGAACGGTATGAACTATCGATTTCACAGCCACGACGCTGCCTCAGCCTCCTCCCGTCCCGGTTCTTTGCGAGTCCCCTCGCGTTGACACCAAACTCCTTCTAACTCCAGGAGAAAAGGAAACAGGAGAGCTCCTTACACGTCATCTGTTCAATTCTCAACCATGCAAATTTCTCACAAGTGGCTTCATCTCAAATGGTTAGAGGTAAGGTTTTTCTTCAAGAGAGGTTTTATCTATCTGCTTCATGAATTATGATTCACAGAAAGTCATTTCTTCTATCCTGACTGTGGGGCTTTTCTGGACAGATTTCACATTTTGCGGGACAGTTTAATAAAAAGTGGGGCAAATATTAATATTTGTACTTTTTGAAAGTGGTGCTTTGTATGAATTTCTCTGCAGATTGGATACGACATGATGCCTCGTAGTCAGGATGTACATTTGGGTAACAAAAGCAGGAAAGGAAAGATCAGTGTCACTGAAATTTAACCTCCTTTTTATTTCTAATTGTTATTTAGGATCAGTAAGACCTAAGAAGAATCACAGCTAAACTTTGTCTTGGTCATGTTCTTTATTAGTTTTTAGTTGGAAATGTTATTGGACATAACTACACTGTTTTTTTTCTACCGGTGAACTGGGTGTAAAGTTGTAATATAACCACGACATGATGTGGGTCGTGTCCCTAAATGTGGCTAATGGGTTTAAGTTTAAAAAATTGAGCATCATGGGTCTGAGAGGCAGAAATGTAACATCAACATATGTGGATGCTGAGACTTAGGAGGTTAAACAAGTTTTATTTTGATGAGACTTTTGTTGAAAGAACAAGTTTAGCTCATTTAAGAGTTGTTTACTGAATTCTGAAATCCTCCAAAGATAAGAGGACCAAAGATAAAGACAAGTTGGTGTTCAGTTTAAGATTGTACCGCAAACTCAAAGATGAAAAATTAACATTTGACAAGTTGTAAAAAATGTCAAATTAACTTTTACCATTTCAACTTTTAAAACAACGTGCCAAAATCTTAGAACTTCATTCTTTGCAAATGCCAAAAAATTTGCAGTTAATTCCTGAAGTCACATATAGTTCATTCAAAGCAGCAAACAGAGGCCAATGTAGACGGTTGAAAGGGATAAACCAGAAAACCGCGCACATGTATCTCCCAGAAGTCCCTCATGCGTGGCCTCTGCAAACACATACAGACTTTGGCGTTCATATTTAAATATCTTCTGCCTTAGTCTACTGACAACATCAGCAACAACAGTAACGCCCATCAAAACAACAGTTTAGCTCTTAAATGGTCTGTGATATCCATGGTCACTGCCTGTTTACGCATCAAGATTTTACTCAAGTTGTGCACAATTTCAGTCATAATGTAAACATCAGTAAGGTGCAACTATACTTCATCTAAACTCCTAAATTATTGCTTTCATTTTGCAAAACAAGTGTAATGGAAACACAGCTAGTGTTTTAGGGTTTCATCTATTTATGCAATCCCCAAAATGCACTTGAAGTCAATTAAACCACACAATATAGGCACCAGGCTCGGAGAGACCCCTAAATGCTTTTTTAATTGGTTTAAACATGAGAAGTTAAGCGTTTGACTTAAGCACTGACAACATGTGGTGCCAAACAGGAGTTTGAAATGCAGAAAATGTGGGCTGAATGCATCCTAAGTACACTGAATATGGAGGAAAGTGATTTGCATTTTGGATGAAGGAGCTGCACAGCACTGATTTTCCATCCTCTAAAGCTAGTTCCAAGAATCTGCCTGTGCGGGCCGACAGAAACCCAACTGATACAGGCGGAGGCCCACTCAAGAATTGTCTCTGATTGGGGCTTTTATAGATGCGGCATGAGAAGACGTTCATTCCTCACATTGCCGATTGCTTGTGAGGGAAGGCAACAAGTATCGAATTAGTTTGCATGAGAGGAGGGAAATTGAAATATGGATTGAGGTCGCAAATGCCTGCCAGTGCTATTGGCTGTTTCGGATATGGAGGATGAAATGTATTTTCTAAGTGTGTGTGTTTGTGTGTGTGTGTCAGCGTGTGACTGATGCAGACAGTGCTGGAATCGAATGGTTTTCCACCTTTCCCATTTTCCAATAACAACTTTGGAGCAGGAGTGACACAGATGAAGTGAATGTTTTAAGAGGAAAAGTAATCTTAAAGACAAGCCAAGCCATTCGTCACTTTAATTCGCAGCCCCGCCCAACACTTCCCAGACATCACCGCTTCTGTCTCAGAGGCAGGCACGAGCCAGCTCTCTCGCCATCTGCCATTTCGATGTGTTTAAATCATGCATGCACGCTGGGTTTGGACCTGTGGTTTGAACCGGTCAGGCCCCAAGTCTCAGCCAGGCGGCTCTGCAGAGCTCGAGACTGTGGGAAGCCATGTGAATATGAATTAATGACACGCTGTTTGTTTTATGTGTCATTGCCCAAAATTCAGATTGAATCTTGCAGATATAATCTGGCATTCAAGCGTGAGAAATGGTGACCTATCCCAATAGGTTGATCACAGATCCAGCTCTGATCTGGCATTTGAGGAGGATAATTCTTTGAGCAAACCGAGGGCAGAGTGAGGGATGTATCACACACAGAGGAGAGAGATCCAGGCTCACGGAGCGTTCAGTGATCCAATAAAAACTATGGCATGTTGGGAAGTTTGGCGGTGAAGCCACAAACTAGAGTTTAGAAGTTTAATGATGGGATAATAACATCTTAAAGCTCAAATTAAAGGAGCTGTGAGGACAATCCAAAATGCCAGTGTTTTTCCAAGCTAAAGACTCTCTTTCCCATGAGCACTCGCACCGAATTTCATATTGACATGACTCTTGCCATTTGATTTTCTTTTTAACACAACTTTTCTTCATTCAAGACAACATTCCCAGCATGCAAAGCGACAAGGTGATGCATTTATTTGTGGTGATGAAGGGATATTGTTTGATATGAGACTAAAAGCAAACTTTTTAAACTCAGTTTGCAGCGCAGTTTTGTAGCGGGCTATATTTAGCATTTCCACAAAGTTAGTGAATCCTGGTTGTGTCCTACCAGTGCTCATCTACCAGCTCCAACCTCACCAAACAGAGCAAATGTAACCTGGTTTTAGCCTGTGCTCGGTCACTCTCTTGTTTGGGTTTCTTCTGCTTCTCCTTTTTCCTATTTGTGAGTCCTTTAAAAGTTTGGAGAAACGTGTGCATGGCGAGTTTTGCACTCAGCTGCAATGTCTTTTTCTTACTTTAACAAAAAATTACCACACAGCTGATGGTACTCTTCCTCCTTGCTACTTTGTTAGCAACTTAGCACACGCTGTTGTCATGGTTACCTGGGCGCTGAATGCTGGATAGAAGTGCTGGAGCGGTGTCTGATCTTAATCTGATATTGATTTTCTTGCTGACATCGGACCAATAACTGATATCAATATTAGATCGGGACACTCCTGCTCACTTCTGTGCTTATTTTCAAGTTTTACTAACATCTATCACAAACTATTCTTTTCCAACCTTGGATGTTGCTCTTCATCTTGTTATGAGTAACTTTCACACACTTGCAACATGAGTATTTGCTGCTGTCTTCTAAATTCTAAAAATCTTGCAGAAATCCTATAAAGAGGTTGTCACAGAAATATCCACTTAAGTCTGAATGAAATACTCTTCAGACTATGTCACCAGACAGAAAACAGCCATTTCATGTGAGGTCAGAACTCTTGCAGCTCCACCTGGTGGCTGGTTTCTGTATAAGGCTTAAAGACCAAGAAAATTAAAATGCACCTCAGGTAAATTGGTTCCAAAAATGCTTTTTTTGGTGCAAGTTCAAGTCTAAAACTTCATAATTCATTTTCTGCATTCATCATTTCAGATTTGTATGCTAATCTGACTCACAGACACACCACCCTGATGCCATCAACCAACATTTTTGGGATTGATCACAGCTCAGGAGAAAACACTGCCCACAGAGCCAGGCCCAATTTCAGAACAATCTCCATATATTCTGTTAATCAGGCTCATTAGTGAGGAAATACTCCATTCATTCAGACCCCAGCATGGATTTCTGACAAAGGAAAGATTTCCAATAGCTTTCCTCTCCCTGACTGGCATGTCATGCTCTAACTGCTGTAGCACTCACAATAAAAACCTCGAAAAGCCTCACACACATCTTGACAACCTCCCCCTGCAGCAGCATCAACAGAGCAATTCTCCCAAAGCAAGCAGCCAAATAAGAAAATAAGAGTAAACAAATACAGTACATGGCTATCCGGGTGTAGCAGAGTCAGACTGAGAGGTTGAGGATACAATCTCTCCTGACATGGTGGACGGTTTCTGTTTGATCCTTGCACGTCGCCGCGCTGCTTTGAGTAACATCACCTGGTCTAAATAAGCAGCCTGGCTCCACTTTTATGCCTGACTCTTCGGCCATGTAAAGGGAGAAGCAGGAGGGTAATAGCGACAAATTTAGTGGCTTAAATGGCGACAGCTTTACGATGCCTGAGCGGCCTCTATGACTCCATTCCTGTCAGATTCTATTAGCTCGGTCTGCGCCGTGTGTTTCGATTGGCTTTTGGCTTATTCCCAGCAGTTACTGAAGCACCTCCCGTAAATAAACCAAACGGCTGCATCTTGTTGTGTAATGGAGAGGGGGGGGGGCTCTTGTGTGTAAAGAAAGATCTGAGTAGTTTAATATTGAGCTGAAAGGACACAGTCGACTAGATGGAGAGCTGGAACGTACCAGTGTGAGAGTTTAAATCTGAAATACAAGCAGCCAGGCGAGAGAGGCGCTCTTAAATCAAGACAAGTGGTCTCATTCCCCTCCACACACACATTTCTATAAACAAAAGGAAAAAATGTGTCTATCCAGCAGCTGCCAGGTGGAGTTGAAGGAAAGCCACCTGTCTAATAACACTTTCTGATGTGTACAGCTCAGCGATATGAAACCTAGCATCTGGCCGCTGCCCTCCAAACTGATCATGTTAGCAGCTTGAAAATCTGTGTTTTTATCAGATTTATTTAGGTTTCCCCCCCACATCCAAAAACATAATGTTGTGCTTATCAATTCAGCCAATCAGGGCCTGTGGATGCAATTACTTTCTCCAGCAGCTCTCGACTGCCAGATGTCAAGGAGCATGCCGTGTTTCCATCAGGATAAAATGTACTTTTTGCTGACGTCCAGTTGTTTTGTCCTGAGAGGTAAAAACAGAAACATAGGACATTCTGGGAACAATTATTAGGATGCAGTCCTTGACATGCTGAGGCTGAATTGGATTTTTAATGGCTCCGAGATGATGGCCTTTAAAAAACATTTATAGGACTAATGAAAATACAACCGAACTGTAGCAGCGTCTGCTGTGAGACGGGAGTCTGGCAAGGCTGCCCCGGCAATGAAATCACAAGCAGCTACTTCAGAAAGTTAAATACACGAATAAAAAAACATCAAAACAGGGAAACAGAGGCAGCAACAACAATATACTCACATACTGCAGAGGGGGGCTGTTAGGCGTCTTTACAGGGATTGTATTGTTTCAGTACTGTTACACATGAGTCTCTTTAATAGCGGATATTGAATTTATCATGTCAGAATGAGGCAGGACAGACACACAGAGGATGGTGGTGCTCTCTGAGTGACTCAGCAAACAGAGCACTGACCTCCACAGAAATATGGTTGGCTTTTAATACGTTTACATAAACATAATGGTTTAATTGAGGCATTTGGAAGCTTTACCTTGACCTACTTGTTGCATCACGGGGTAAAAGTGATGCCCTCATTGGCTACCAGTGTTTCGAAGGGGAAAGAAGTAGAGATAAGCAGCAGTTTTTAATGCTCTAAAAGTGAAAATCAAGATTGCTACTGATGTTTTTTCATATATTTTTTATAATGAAAATGCTGTAGCATGCATACCAGGCCTGTAGTTGGCGTTATAACTGTAGGGGCCGTTTCCACAACAACGGTTTAGAGGCTGAAGTAGAAGTGAGTTGATCATCTTGTGTATTTATTAAATGTTTCTTCCCTGATTACAGAAGTGGAGCAACAGTTACATATGTTTTTGAAGTGTGTTAGCAATTTAATGCCATAATGAAAGTGTAGTGTGCACGCTCAATGTGGAGTGGATCATCAGTGTTTCTACTGAAAACTCTGGCTTACTCTTAACACGACAACGGTGACCACAGCATTTGAGAAAAACTCCACTCTGGAGGCCGTTTTCAAAAGTTTCTGTTTGAGGTTGGTTTCCTTGTAATGACAGGCAGAAACACAACATTACGTTTGTGTTTCATCCGAAAACCATTGTCATGTCAATGGCCTATAAGTTGAAAATTAAATTTCAAGAGTCAAGCTGGTGTCGCAAAGCAGGAGGACCCACCTGCAAGATTTATTAAACAAAAACTAAATCAAAGAAACTTACCTATATTGAATCCTTGAAAACATAAACATGAAGAAAAGAACAAGGAGATGTGGACCCGCTGAGCACAAACTGACACACAGAACACACAGGTGAGTCGAAGACACAGGTGAAAACAATGACGACACAATTATAAAGGAGGGGAAACAGGAAGTAAAACCAGACTTAATAAACTGAGCAAAGAAACTACAGAATAAAACATAAAGCACTGGAAACACTCAAGACTAAAAACAGAGCAGATCTGACAGAGAGACTTCTTACAACTTACATTTCTGTCAAATCCTGACAGCAGAGGTTGAAATCCTATTAATGCAAAGGTGTAACTTTAATCTCTTAATGCTGATAGGAAAGAAGTGACTCGACACTCAAAATCAAAAGAAATTAAATGTTGTTTTCCTGCAGCTCCATTATTAAACTCCAAATTCTTTCTCAAAAGGAAGAGGAGTGAAGTCTTTATACATCAGCAGCTCTTCTTAAACACCAGCTGAGAAAGAATCTGTGACTGTGAGGGAGAAACAGTGAACAGAAAGAAACTCTGAATATTTCCTCCAGAATCAATCAAAACTTTCATTCAGAGATTTCCATGAACATCCACACGTCTCTCTGCCCGTGCACACAACTCCAAAAACACAGCGTGGCATCTCAATTGAGTTTTTAACTTCTGCTTTCAAAATCAGGAGCTGGCGTGGATTTATAAAGACAGTAGTATCACAATCCTTCTGCTTCGTAACTCATCAACCAGAAATTACTGAGGCTATTTTAAACCTTTCAGAATAAAAGTCCTCTGTCACATTTGGATTCTTTGTGAATCTATTTATTTGTTATTTATTTATTAATATATTCAATCTGAATTCAATCTGTCAGCCCACATCATTAAGAGTACTTATAACACAATGCAGTGAGACTGGGGTTGGAACCTGCAGCAAACATCCAAAAAATGTGAGGGGAATAATATTTTGGATCATTAAGAGCAACTCAAAACAAACAGAAAAACCTTTATTTTTTTCAAAAGATGATTTTTTTTCTCTCTCTTTAAAATCTGAGTTTAGTTTCAAAAGATTATCAATCTGAATGTCAAAGTGGGAGAAAAGAACTTGCCAATTTTTCATCTTTTAAAAACATAAATGAGATTTCTTTATTCAATTTGTATTTCTCTTTCTCTTTGTGACTTCAAAACTCTTCATCATGTTTCATTACGGCTGATCAAAACTTTATCTCACGCTCTAAAATTAAAGAGACCAACCCTGACGTTCTGACTTGTACTGATATCAGTTGCAAAGATGTATAATATGGCTAATTAATGATAAATCAAGATATTTCCAAGAGCATAAATGACATTTGGAGACCAAAGTCACTCTACTATACTGACAATCTGCACAATAATGGGCCCAGGAACCTCTACATGACGTTAAACTGTTTGATATGGCATCAAAACTCCAATACACATTGTGAATTTCAGGTAGTGATTAAGCTGAATATCATATTTCTCTCTGTGAGTCCACTGGTTGAACTACAAGGCACCAAAATATGCCAACAAACTCTGGGAAAACTGTGATGTTGCTTCAGATTTTGACGAATAAGAATAATAAAATGAATAAGATTGTGTTTCTATATGAAGCTGGGAAACACTTTACAGGTCTGCAAATTTCATCCTTATTAGGTAATAATTAGAAGAACTTCCTTTTATTTGTTGAAATTTCCCTAAATTTCATAATAATTGGGTAAAAATAAGCATGTAACTTCTTTAAAATAATGTCTACATTTAATTTTACTCAAGCCATAAGCTTGGTTAGCAACTGTTTTGTTCAGCTTCTTTGAAATTTTGTCTGAATTTCAAAGTAAGCAAGGGATAACAAGTGAATAATTTATTGAAAATCAAATCACAATCCACCACAAAATATATGAAGAATTGTCCCAGCATCATTTTGTTGACATTGTCTGTTATTTCCAGAGAAGCAGGTGATAAATAGTTGCTAATTGATTGAATACATTTTGAGTCATATTAAGCCAGTTCACTATTGACTATAAATTTTTCACAAACTTAAACCCACTAACCTTGAAAGTTGGAGGAAATTTCGAAGAAACTGTACAAAACAGACATTGTTTTAAGGAAGTTGCATGCTTATTTTCACCCACTTGTCATGAAATTTTGGGGATACATTCTTAAAAGTTTGTCTAATTATTGCCTATTATGGATATAATTTGAGGACCTGTGAAGTAAAGTGTGACCAAAGCTGCAGATGCAAGATATCACAACAATGTGAGTGAGGTTTAATGTCAGATTTATAATCACAATAAGCTTTAATGTAATTTTTTCCTTGGAAACTAACTCCCCTCTGGGATGTGGGTCATCATACCAGGATATAGTGTATGCAAGACGCATTTCAGGGACGAGCAATTTAGAATGTATGCAGAATAATGCAGACATGAATCACGGCGCAGAAGTGTTGTAAAGATCCGGTTTGTTGATCTTGCATGAAGACATGAAGAGACGTGCTTCAATATGATTCAGATTTGGATGCCAGCATGTTAATTAGCTCTGAAGAGAATGGTTGGGTTGCAGATGTAGGTAAAAGTAGGCAGCGCTGCAGATCGTCACCACGTGAGGAGTTGCCCATGTAGAGCAGGTTGGCACTTTCACAGCAGAAGAATATTGTGCTGTGATTTTTCTCCTTTGAAGGCTGAAATCAAATTCATCCAACTTTAACAAAAGCTCTTGGGATGCGCGAAGAGTTTGCTGTGATGCTGGTCCAAAAGGTTGTCTGATGGGATACTTAGTTTAAAGGGAAAGCAAATTAGAGCGATAACTACAGATGAATCTGGCAGTGGAATAAAGAGAAGAGGAGGAAAGTTGTCATGACACCTGGATTGTTTTTTTTTTCCTGTGAAATGTTTGATCTCACGAGGAGCTCGATGCTGCGGGGATGCAATTCAAAGGATCTTTTCACCGGTGGAATTTGCCCCTCTGTTGTGTGAAACAATCCACGTTCCCACACTTTGAATTATATACATCTGTTGACGCTGCGCTCCGGCACTGGGAGTAATAATCCAAACTTTCAAGCTTGTTGTTGTTTAATGTGACGTGCACCCCTGCATGATTCATAATGTGGATTTTCCCCAGCTGGTGGGATGATTCAGTACATGAAATTGTATTACTGTGCTACAATCCCGGCTTACTCCACAGGTCTGGCACCGTGTTCTGCCGTGGCTCAGCTCTGGAGTTTAATGCAATTATAAATAAATAAGCATGTGGTCGGGAGAAGGCAGGGCCCTATGGGGACAGGCTTGGAGAAAATAGAGGAAGTTTAATTAAAGCTGCAAACTGCACTCCCACACACAGAGAGGCACACAGTAATATGAGCAAACCCAAACCGGCTCCATTCGTTTGCATGTGCGCTTGTTGTCTTTTAGTCTTCAACCGCAACCACAGAAAGGATGAGTGAACACAGAGTGAATCTACGGTACATGCCTTCATCCAAGTGTGCACATGTCTTCAGGCAAATCAATACAAGAAAAGAGGAGAGTAACCTCATACAGCACTCAGGTAAAACAGCCATTACACTCAGTGCATGAGCAGGGTAAAATGATTTCAGCCATGTTTTTGTCACATTATTTTCTGCAAAATGATTGAACTACCATCTCTTTGTAATTACCTGAGGGGTGCAGGCAAAGGCACAGCCAGTAAAAAAAAAAAAAGGCTGATGAGGGAGTATTGAATTTGCACTTCAATTAGAGTGCTTATAAAGTGTGGATTACACAAGGACTTCAGGGCCACAGCTCTCACTCTGCATGCAGGAGGAAGGGAGGGAGGGAGGGGTGGACAGTGAAGGTATCGGGTGCAGGAGGCAAGGTGGCAGACGAAGACGCAAAGAGAAAAATTAAAAGAAGTTGAGCCAACTGTTTAATCAGATCCAGGGAAAAGCAGATAAAAAAGGAGGCTAAATAAGGAGAAACAACTGGAGGGAGATCCATCCATGTGTGACTCCAGGCTCCCTCTCCAAATTCTGGCCTTGGACTAAATAAGGACGTCAAAAAACACGCAGACATCTCAGTTTCCAAACTTCCTGGCACTCCACAAAGCAGCACAACGCTGATTTGAAACGCCTTCGTATGGGCTTTCATTTCCTCTCCCAGTGTTGTTCAAACTTCTCCGAGTTGACGAGGGTATACAGAGGAATTTCGTTCAAAAGGAGCAAAAAAAATTAAAAAATAAAAAAAACAACCTCAACAATGCGTCTGAGTCCCTGAGTTAATTCTCACACGGATTATTGAGCCAATGAGTGAAAATCACCGGCCATTCAGAGTGGATTTGTCTGCGAGGCAGCGATAAACGACAGCTTGCTTTGCTGCAGCTTAGCTCCTCGATTCAGAGAAGGAGATGCTTGAAGGACATGCTTTTAGAGTAAACAGTGCCATTGGCAGCGAAGAAAAAAGGGACATTTGATCACTTGGCTGCATACTTACACAAAAGTGATGCTAGATGATATGAATGTGAAAATAACTGATTGTTATTGAGCCCGATGAGGGATTCTTGGTGCTTAATTACTCGTTGTGATTTAAGATTTTTTGAGTAAAAATGGGAAACTGAAGAAGAAAAGACCAGCTTTCATGTCCTGTGAGTAATGCTGTAACACTTTGAATTAAGTAACAAGAGTGGAGCTTGTATATACATGCAGGATGATACCTGTTTTCAATTTGCAAGTGCTATAGGATGCTTAAGCTAATGCTAATTGGTTATACGAATGAGAAAATGAACGCATATCTGATAGTTCAGCTAAAAAAAGGGATTTCATATCCACACGTACCTTTAATCTCCCAGACTCCTGCAATTTTCTGTCTGTTTAGATCATCCACCTCCCCTCTACCTTTCTCTCTCTTCCACCCTCTCTCTCTCTCATTGCTACTGTCAACAAAGAATGTGCTGGCTTCCCACAGGCCCTAAAGGAATCTCTCACACTGCACTCACATAATCACTTCAGACCCGGCTGTTTAGGCCGACATCTCCGCTGGGAGTTACCAGCCGCTCGCTGCAGGCCAAATCAGACCGCTGAGTAAAAAAAAAAAAAAAAAAAAAAAAGAGAGAGAAGGGAAAAAAAATCAACTGCAACAGTGAAACAAAGAGGAGCAAGTGAGACAGACGAGCGTGACCAGTCTGAGAACATCAAGGACTCGTCTTTTTGGTGCCTGAATGTCACACTCTCCTCCTGCTGTAATGGGATGATTTGCTGCCCTCCTGTATGACAACGATAGACTTTAAGAGGCTTCCTTTGAGTACACAACACACTCACAAGTTGTGTTTTAACAGCGTCCAGGTGTGTGTGTGAGTGTGGAAGTTAAAACAGGAGTGTGTATTAAAGTGGCCCCAGTGAAACCTGATTGGCCATCTCAGGTGCTGCCCTAAAATCCAGAGCTTTGATTGGTCATGTGCCTTTCCAGAGGCGGGACTTCAGTTAAAATCAAATTTTTGGGATGAATCAGTGATTTTTCATTTGGACTAACATCTAGTTTTGAGTCCTTATCTCTCAATCTGTCCCTCTGTTGCCTTTGCTGTAGCTTCACATAGTTTAGTGTTTTAGAAAACCTTCACCCTGACGACCTAAAGACACCAAACAGTTCAGTCTGGTTCAGTTAGTCACGTATTTTCTCGCATTTCCTTTGATTAAAATCAGGACCAGATCACTGACCCATCCCACTTTTTGGTAGCCTTCTGTTGGGGTGCCAGACATACCGATCCAACTCCAGAGGGTGGAGCTAGAAACACTGCAGTGGGGCTTGGAAGATTTTGCAAAAACTCAAAATAAAGTATAATTGAACCTCAAATTCGGTAGCGAAAGTATGTCCAA
This sequence comes from Thalassoma bifasciatum, assembly GCA_008086565.1. Taxonomy (NCBI): domain Eukaryota; kingdom Metazoa; phylum Chordata; class Actinopteri; order Labriformes; family Labridae; genus Thalassoma; species Thalassoma bifasciatum. The sequence goes on along the minus strand of RPOG01000646.1, from coordinate 243,621 downwards.
ACACGTTGTGCGTTTGAGTTTTCCTCTGTGTAGTTTTTCTCTTTTGTTTCTAGCAGCAGCTTTGATGGGAGAGTGTCACATGGCTACTTTCACTTCTTCTGGTTTTCCAGCAGCCTCCACACTTTGCAACACCTGGCTGCCTACTGTGTAACTACACAACCACTTGTGTTCTTTTAGGGGATGGATTAGTTGAGAGAGAATTGCAAGGTGGGTAAAACTGAAATAACCAACACAGTTTGGATTAGAAGCCCTAAACAGTGGTTGCGATTAGTTTTCAAGTGATCACCAGCACAGCAGTTTGTCAATTGGTTAAAAGAATCGTCATGTGACATCAGTGCTAAAGAACAACACATAACCCTATGAAACAAAGATTGATTGTGCTAGAATAGACTAGAATGTTCCTGTTTCATGACATTTCATATGAACAGTCAAATGGTATTTACGGGTGAATCTTTTCCCACACAGGCAACAACCAAATGGCCTCTCCCCTGAATGAGTCTTCACATGGCGATTCAGATTAGACTGGGCCGTGAATCTCATATTACACACAGTACAGATGAAAGGTTTTTCACCTGTGTGAGTTAGCTGGTGCTTAATGAGATCCAATATCTGTCTGAAACTTTCACCACAAATAGCCGTGCAGCCTTGAGGTTTATCTGCTGTTTGGATTCGAGAGCCACATGCCAATCACAAAGAAGACAAATTGCTGGATGTCTTTCATTATTGCTCTTAGTTTTCTTTCTTCTTCATTGGATTTTTTGGCAGGGTACACTGCATCGTGTTGCTGTGCCCTCACACTATTATGTAGCTGACGTGGCTTTCTGCATCCGGTTTACATGCCGCCAACCAAGAAGGGCAGGAGTGGCTGCAAACAGGATCAGGCTTTACCAATGTGACCTGTACCAAACTGTAAAGATCCATGCCAGACCACTTGTTGAACACTTCACTTTAGTTGCTGTCCCTTTAAGGCTCCACAAACCCCCTTTCTTCTGATTGGCCAGCCCTCTGAAGGCCTGTTGAGGGCAGAGCTTTGGGTAGACCTTGGTGTTTAAGGTTCATTCATTTAGCAAGCTGTGAACCACTAATAAGATCCTTATGTGATGACATTATCATGGTGACAAAGTGTTTGTCAAAAAAGCACACACCTACTTCCCCCCTACAGTTCCTACTGTATCAAAAAACTGATCCAAAGCGCCATCCACTTGTATCAAAGTTGTGTTTAAAGACATGATCAATGACCCATACAGGAAAATAGGCTCTATTTAAAATCTGCCATCACAAAGCTTCTTTTCTCCTCCAATTAGAGGCATTCTCAGGAAGACAGATTCACAGCTCTAATGGAGGCTTGAAGAAAAAGAGTTGATACAATCCCTCACATATGTCTGGCTACAACATCTGGGAGTATATTAAATTATCAAAATGGAAGGTTATTTTAAAGGTAGAGAATGAATCCAGGGGGATAAGGATGCTTAAGAAGCACAGAGTTAACACCTCTGACCAATCACATTGTTTAGTTCCTTCTTTCCTCCATATTTTGCTTGGTCAAATTACTTTTGTTCGCTTTGATGTTTACTGAGAAACTCCTCGGTTACAGCAGTGGTTAATGATGTTTTTATGTGTGCTTAAAAGTTGCACACTTGCAGATGTGTTGCTCTGAGTTAGGCATATTTTTTCTGTTGGAAGTAGCACATCCTCGCTTGAAGCAAAGTTTGCCTCAGTGAACCAAATTATTAATATCTTAATTAACAACTACAATATGAAAAGTACGAGACACACATGCGAAAATGAAAGATGCTTGTTCCTTTGAGGCTGTCAGAGAATGAGCAATGAATTTGACTGACTCCAAAAGCTAATTTCCCTCCAGTGATGAAGCGTAGCTATTTGCATAGTAAAGACTTACAAAGGAGTTGATATGTTTTTAGGGTGAAACTATAGCTTTGTTTGGACCAGAGGGACATTCCCCAGGATTAAACTGTTCCTGTGGCTCATTGTTTCTCTGTGTTTCAACCACAGGGCTGAAGACCAGGGTAGCAAAACACAGCGATGACATATGGAAAAAAAATATGAGAAATTGCAAACACCTCCAGACCAGTAGAGGGCAGTAATACAAAAAAAAGGCCTTTCAGTAGACATGACACAAAAGAAGGAGCCAGATAAGCCGCCATCTATATAATATATAAGAAGGCTAGATGCCTCATGCGCGCTGTAAGCCAATGTGAAGTAACGTCATCACATGGCGGCCATCTTGGAACAGGGCTGCACTCATTACATTACAGACAATGGAGCATGGACTTTGAAAATAACTGTAGATCGCTCAATTTTCAACCGATTTTCAAACGGCTTGGCTTGTTATAAACGTCAGAAATTTAGCTAATTAACTTGCAAACTTCAGAATATTTTCCAAAAAAAAATTGCATGCATCCGTTTGTAAATTTGTCAAGAATTCAGTGAGTTACAAGTGTTTTAGTGAGTAAATCATCATCCTTTCCATTAACTACACTACAGAGCACCAGAGCACAGGCCTGTTCCAAGATGGCCACCACGGTGATGACGCTCCTGATTCCACCTTAAGGCATCTAGCCTTCTTATATATATATCTATGTGTATAACACTGAAATTCAAACTTGTATATCTGCAGCCTTGTGGTGTCAATTGAACCATTATTTTTAAGTCTTTTGTCTGGTGACTTTTAGGATTAAAACTCATTCTTTAAATGTTAGTTTTAAAGGGCATAGGTACTAAAATACAATGCTTGATTTTTGCTGAGACAAGTTGATGTTTAAAACTCCTCAAAACCTAACATGTACTTGCAAATTGCTTGCAAATTCAAACTCCTCTCACCGACTTCCAGTGAAGTAGTTTCTTTAAAACCACAGAGGACACTGTCTGTCTTTCAAGGCTGGTGCAGACTTGGCTCCTTTTCAGGCACGTTGCACGATTACTCTGTTTCCAAGATGAATGAAGACATAAAACAAAATGCCAAAAAGTCGCAGCATGAAGAACAAACCAAGCAGCTTTCCGTCAGCACACTTTCCATTTGTCACTTCATGAAACTACTTCATTTCTTTCTTGGTGGTGTATCTGCGCAGGGCTCCAGCTGTTTGATCAAATTTTCTGCTCTCTCACAGCGTCAGCCGGAGCAAACCGGAGTCCTGCAAACCGGGCCGATCGCTCTCCCTGACACAGGCAGGGCATAATGACCTCACTCCACGCGTCCGAACATTTTTCTGTCCTCTTTCCCCCCGAATGAGGCTGCCGCTGCTCATTAGAGAACCAGCATTTTAAAAACACAGAAAAACAACCTGTGCTGTGACCATTAAGGACAGCATCGACTTTTTAATTAGGTCTCATAAAGGGCCTATCAGTGTGAGGGCAGTAATGTACGGCGGCATAAAGCCAATCCCGTTCTTGTGTTCTTTGGGACTCAAACAGATCTATTCTCATTCTACACTGTTAGCAAAGGTCTGAGGTTGTAACACTTAACATCTCAAGAGCCTTGAAAGTAGTTTCTCATCATGTCTGGTAATCCAGTGTTTTATTTTGGAAATGTTCAGTACAGGGAATTTGCTATATGAGCTGTTAGTGGTTATAGTATATGCTCTTCTGTTTACATGTTGATTGTTGTCAGTTGCGCTCTTTATTGTTGTGTATCAAACAGAATCAGTGAGTGACGATTCAAGATTTCCCAATGATTTCTCTGAACATTCATTGACAAGATAATCATGTGACCGCTCTCGAGACTACAGTTTTTGGGTCTTGGTCTTGTATTGATCTCAAAAGCATTTTTCAGTCTTATCTTGTCAGATTTTAAGTCAAAATAGTCAAGACCTTCTGCTATTCTTCAGCTTCTTTAATGTCATAAACTTTAATTATTAAAACAAGACATATTGCACAAGTTAAAGGAGTACACAAAATTTCAGCAAAGGCAGGATAAAGCAAAATAAGGAATAAATAATTTTCTGTTCTTCCAGGAGGAGCACATTAGTTTTTAGTTGTTGCTTGAATAAGAGTGGGGGAAAAATTGCAACTACTAAACTGAATAGACGATAGACCTCCATATTTGATCAATCAGGTGGTGTTTTTATCAATCTGTGCATGTCACGTCTGTAAAACTGAGAGATTTTCCTTAGCATACCATGACATTAGACTGAACAAAGAAAGCGTGAAGTTAGATTACAGCTTCAATATTAAAACCCCTAAATCAAGCAGTAAGCTCCTGAAAAAGCTTTGTTACCCATAATTTTCTTCTTGCCCAGCACTAAAAAATTATCTTCAATGATTTTTGTTTTTGATGGTACAGCTTGTAAATGTGGATCATGACTTTCTGACCCATGCGGCTGATTCAAGGCGTTGTTTACTTTGTTGATTATAGTATGCTAATAGATTTACACTGCTTTGATGAAACATGCAGATGAGATCATAACATAGCTAGCATAAGTAGTAAGTCAAGCTTGTTTTTTTGTTACCGTACATTTGGAGCTTTTTGTCTTCCTCTGCACGTTGTTCTGCTCCACTAATCAAAGACCTTCAGCCAGGTCCAGGACATTATCTTCAAGAAAGAAGGTAATGGGCTTGGCAATATAAATCAGTGCACAAGAAACTCTATTATTGGTAAAGTAATGGGGACTGACGTTGTTTGTAAGCTTCAGCTGTTTGCTTAATTGCAGATTTACGAGCAACATTGGTTCTCATTTACATATGTAAATTCAAAGCAGGCCAAGAGAGCCGTTCTTGGCAATGCTTGTGTTTGCCTGCAGGAGGGAAAAAAAATGGGGCCGTGTGGCGAGAGAAGGAAGTCGAGAGAGATAAACAAACAGATGGAAGCTAAAATAGAAAAGGGAGATGGAAGGCAGCGTTTAAGAAGTGATGAGCTGAAAGTGAGGCAGAGCTCTGGGGGTGAAGTGGCGGCCTAGCAGGGAGAGAAGAGGAGCTCAGCACATCATCAAGTGAGGAGCAACAGTCTCCACCTTTCCCTCGATATAAAAGAACACGTTGCTCTTTCTGTAGGTTAAACCAGACAGCGCCCCCTGCTGGTCGTCCGACGGCTCAAGGACTCCTCAGGGCAATTCCCCGCCAGGTTCAAGGACTCACACTCGCACTGATGATGTATTCAGATGTGCACAGATGTTCCCGTGCCTGAGACTGTGATCAGCTAGCATTAGTGGCACTCTGTGTTACTAATTCATATCGACAGCTGGGGACAGTAGAAGCAGGTCCCCTGTGCTTTACTCACTCCCAGGCAGCGTACTGTCATCCAGCATCACCTGGGCAAGTGTGTGCATGTGTGAGTGTGTCAAGAGGGAAGTAATTGTAAGAAAAAAAAAAGAGGAAGAAGAGGAGGAGAATATCTCATGCAGCATTTTGCAAAATTTTCCACACTTTTATCCTTTTCATTCCAATCAGACTCTTAACAATGCAAGAAAACCGACATGGGATCACACAGAAAACAGAGAAGTCAAAGTTTAAAATCCAGCTCTTAAACAAAGACATGTTTGTGGAGTAAAATACCCAGAATTCAACACTCTTCATGCTTGATTACATACTTGATAGGGATGGGTATCAAGAACTGTTCAGAACTGATGAGAAATGGTTTAATCCAGTGATTCCCAACCTGTGGGCTGTGGCCCCCTGGTGGGCCGCGAAGGTGTAGCAAGTGGGGCGCGAAATCATTTCCAAAAAAGTATTTTATTGGAGTGTAATTATATAAAGATACAAGTTACAAATGGATAAATAAGATACAAACACACATAATAACATTCAAAGTGTTAAACTCTGTTAAGTTTTAAAAGAAATTAAAACAGTTCAGATATTCATATATGAAAAAAAACTCACCTAAGACATGCTATTGTCCTATAGGTAGCATGACTCCAAAATTTTCAAAAATTGTCAAAAATGTAACAGAAGTGCTGAGCTCGAAAAGCAACAAAAAAGAATAAAATAAAACCCAAAATATAACAACTGCATCAGAATTTAATACGTTGACATATTTTGGGCAAAAAGTTATTATATTTTGGGTTTTATTCAAATTTTATTACATTTTGGGTCATTGTTGAAAATGGGGTTAAAAGAAAACGTGTATAGCAGCTGTACTTGTTGGGTTGGAGGTGGGCCTCGAACAATTTTGAGCTCATAAAGTGGGCCCTGATTTGGAAAAGGTTGGGAACCACTGGTTTAACCCATTGATATCATTCGCCTTTATTCTTAACCCTTACATTACGCCAAAGAGGAAAGACCTTTTGTCGACTATTCTGCCTCAGCTAGCTTAGCTTAGCTTCACTTAGCAGATAAATGACAGCTTCCCAGGAAAATTCTGATTCAGGATTTTCTGTCTAAAATTTTATATTCAACATGTTTTACATCTCCTAAGGTACGAAAAACAATACGGAAAACTATGCTAGTTTGATGTTAATGTAAATGGGAAATTGCATTGATATGGTAGCGGTTAGAAAACATCCATATAACTTTGGTTTTAAAACAGGATTTCAATTTTCATCACAGAGACATATCACAATTATTCTCTCTAAACAATACTTAAAACTCGAAATTGTCAGAATACAAACTGGTTAATGTCTTCAAACAGGAAGTTTCAGGATTATGGCTGACTTCAGTACAACTACGGCAAGCTCAAGGTTCCAAATAACTCAAAGCACTGTTAGGTGGCTTATTTCAGTCAATAACGTGCAACAAAACATTACATTGACGTCACCTGATGTGTAATTTTTACTTATAAACTCAATAAAATGTTGATGCAGAAAACCTGTGAAGCTACTTTTTGTACACAGGAAATTCACAGGAGGAATTGATGAGAGAATTGACAAAGAATCGTATTGACAGGCAGATTTGATAAGGTCATTGGTATGATTAAAATCTTATCAATACCCATCCCTAAACCTGATTATAAGACTCAACTCTGAGCCTGATTATTTCAATCAGAGGAGGAAAAGATATAGCATTAAAATGATTGAACCTATTCCCACTTCATGAATATACATTATTAACTCTTCCAATCATGCAGTATCTGCTTGGAGGGAAAATGAAGTGTGCTGGATTTTTTTTTTATATTTCACATTTCAAGAGCAACTCGATTGAAATGGTTGTTTTAGGCAATGAGCACCTGCAAAGTTGATAGAAATTCAGATAGATTTGTACACGTGCTCTTTCTAACTGCGAAGCAAAGCTCACAGTCGATGGTATATGAGCTGAAACCACATGATGCCAAAAGATAGAAACCATCCAAGGTCTCACTCTGAGCCTCTTTTTTTTTTTAGTAACGATGAAGCAGCATCAAGATACACTGCAGACTGCAGAAATGAAAGCCAGTTACTGATATACCATTAATGCAACCTGGCAGCAGAGCAAGATGGTGTCTCAGGTCAATCTCCCTCCCTCGTTCCCTCCTTTCCACTCACCCACATGCGCGCACACACACACAGAGGCACAAAAGGCAGAAGAAATATCGATAAAATTCATTGCCGTGTCGCAACATCTCCGCTCTGTGCTCTCTTTCTGTTGACAGATTCCTCCGCTCTCCTCCTGCTGATTGTCAGGCTGTCCTAATTCGTAGATCCTCCAAAGGCTCCATCAAAGAGCTACCTGCTGTATTCGACCTCTTTCTTCTCTTTTACTCTTTCATTTTACCCCTTAGTGTGTGTGTGTGCTTCAGTGGAGGTACAGTGACACTCTAGAAACCAATCCTTCTCCCAGATGATGAGGCTTAATAATGAGAGTGTGTGTGTGCGACGCTCTACAGCATAGAAAGCCTTTTGTTTGGCCCTCTGTGTGGGGACAATTAACCAGAAGTTGATTACACCAGAGCTTCACTGCATGCATGTTAAAAAGAAGCTGCTCCACTTCTTTTTTACGGGGGTCTATTTTCAGATTTTGGTGACTACAACTGTGCAGGTGTTTGAGAACAGTTGAATAAACCTTTTAGCTTCAAAAAGGAGCTTTGCAAAGTGTAATATATCCCCTCAAAGTGATGCTATCTGTGTCCTCTCAGAAAATATCAGGTCTGCTGAAACCCTTAACTCCTTGAAATCCACTCGTGTTTTTACAGCTGTTTTTTATTAGAAGAGTTTTAACAAATCATTTTAATATCTATTTTATCGTAGAACACTGCACTGCAACTTTCATGCTTATATCTTAAAATTTGTTTCGATATACTTTCACATTCTTTTTTCACTTTTTATTTAATTTTATTTTTTAGTTTGAACCTTAATGTTTATTTCAAATTGTTTTTTTAACCTCACAAGACCTGAGCTTTTATTTCCTGGATAAGTAAGGCCTAATAACAACAGACAGAAAGTGGACAGAAAGTCTGGTCGTTCGTGTTACAAGTCCAATAAAAAGTCAAAGTATACATGATATGAAAATTAAAAAATAAAAAGATGTAATTATGTGTCAAAAATTCCAAATAAAGAGACTTAAACGGTCAAGATTAGGAGATAACTGTCACAAGTATGGATTTAAAGTCAAAATAAGAAATTTAACATTTTTAATCAAAAGACAACAAAGTCAAAATGAAGAGATTAAAAGTCAAAAATATAGACAGATTGTCAAAATTCAAAGAAAAAAAAGCAACTATAGGCTTTTAATTCAAAATAAGCAGATAAAAATAAGAATAAGGAGAGTTAAACAGTCAAAATAAAGAGATAAAAAGTTACTAGTATGAACTAAAAGTCAAAATGAGAAACTAAAAATTTTAAATAAAAAAAAAAAAACGTTAAATTGAGGGACTTAAAGTTAAAATTAGAAGATAAAAAGTCATAAATATAGTTGCTTTCACTGTAACGGATGTAAAGGTATCACATCTTTACGTTGTTGTTTCTTGGTCCCATTCCTTCAGAAAGTGATCATTTCATTCTTTTGTAAAAACCAGCTAAAACTCTTCACATTAAACAAAAGCCTCTTTCTCCCTCTGTGGTTTCCATCCACCACGAAAAAAAAAAATCAGTCTCAGGTTCAGCACCATGGACAGCTCCACCCTCCGGTTCATATGACACTGTCTCAAAGAGAAAACCAGGATGATTCTTTCTTCCACTTTGCATCTTATTACTTTATTACTTCAGGCCCCATGCAGCATGTTAGGCTTCCACATGTGATACAGGTCTTTGAACGCCCACAAAAACACATTCCCTCTCCAAATCGATAACCCAATATGTTCGGTCAGAGATAACAGATCATCAGGAGATAGGTGCTACATATATGGTGCCAAGAGGCGCCTCCGTCACGCCTGGTTCACACATTTCTAGTAAAGAGAGGGCCTGCCAAAAAGCCTCTCTGGGGACTGTCAATCACCTCCGGTAATGATAACACCGGAGACAAATGAAGGCAATAACCAGCAATGGGATTAGACCTCTTATAAAAGTGTGAAAGAGGGAGATTTGGGACATTTGTCTCCTCCACTTCAGTGCCATCATGGCAGCGCGGAGCAGTGACAGGGAGTGTGTGACTGTGTTTAATGGGACAGATTTAGCTGATATTATTCCAGCCTCTTTAGTGTATACGCTTATTAAATGTGCTTCAAGCTGAAAATGGACTTGAAACGGGAAATGTTGTGTGTTAACGTACGGGTTAGTCATAATTTATGGAATAAAATCTACATTTGTGTTGTATGTAACATATCCTGGAGTTTTATTTCCTTATTTGAATTTCTACAGATTCTTTCTCATATCTTATTCCTCCTATAGCTGTAATTCTGTATTTCAGCACTTTTTTTTTTACAGTGGGCTCTTTCCCATGTGACGCACAGTTACGTTAAGACATGACCATAATCTCTGAGACGTCATCCACAGGTTCCGGAAAAGGTGAAGATACATCATGGCAGGTTTCATACTGGAAATGCTGACTCAACCAACAGACCTAAAGCCTCCTGGTTAATTAACTTATCCTGCTGTTTTGCATCTCTGTTTTTCATTCGCCCCCTGGCATCATAGCGGTGAGTCACCATGGCCTCAGTCATGAGGAGAACACACGATACAGTGTCATCTTTTGCAGTAGTGTTAATGTTTAATAAAGGAAAAAAAAACTAATATGAAAAGTTACGCATGAATCTGAATCATAAAATCTTCAAAAATGATAGAATTATAAAAAAGAATGAATCTACTTTATAGAATGCAGGAATAAAGCAGATTGCCCTTCTGACCAGACTCCTTTCTGTGATCGTGTCTGATCTGAAAAGCTTTTGTTTTGTTTTCAAACTATTTCACTGACTTTATGTTTCAGTTTTGGAAATTGCTGATTGGTTGATTTCTCTATGATCTTGTCTGTGGAGTTGAGCTCAAGCAGCAACCTCCAGTGTGAAAAATTGGCTACAGATATACCAGAAGAAAAAACAATTTTTTCACCAGAGACATTCAATACCACCGATTTCTTTTCCAATCTGATACTGAGTAAAATTCAGGCTAATATTGACGACACCAATACAACTTCGATACTACTCCTTGGGGTTTTTCCACAAACATCACAAACCACATATTAGATGTTTGTGGAGCTTGAATAGCTCTTTATGTGACTGTTTACGCTCTGTTATTATGTCTACAGACCAATACTGAATGACTAACGCATTCCCTACTTATGCAGGTGGAAGAAAAAAGTAGTTCCCACCAACCATGCATCATTTAGACGAGATTCCAATAATTCAGTTACTTTCCTGTGTATCTGTTGATGATAAACATACTGTCAAATGATCAAAGTATCAATATTTTGATTTGAGAATCGATTTTAGCACATAAGAATTTGGTATCAGAGGGATCAATATTTCAGTATCGATCAGCACATCACTAGTTTTTTATAGTAGGAACCGACATGTTTACAGCGTGGTACAAAAAATGTGTTTCCCATCTGCATTGCTTATTTTTGCCAACTGCACACACTGTACCTGGCAACTTAGAAAATATTAGGGACACAATTTTGCAAAATCAGAGCTCATGTGACTGACAGGCGCTCAATTTCAGAAACAGGTGGGTGATGTCACAGCAGCTACGTCCATTTATCGTATAGTCCATGGTTGAGTTCAGCCAAGTCAAGTGGCTTTGGCTCGAGTTTAAAACTGTATCTAATGTTATAAATTCTATGTACAACTGTGTTTAAAGGTATGGATGGACTTGTTTTACAAAGTTTTCCAGCTGTCACTCGTTCATTTTACACAAACTAATGTCCATATGAACTGTTCTTGTCTTCCATTAAAGCCATATAACATAGCACATCTGCTTCATCTCAAATGTACTCATTTTTCCTCTCTAACAGTCAGCCTATTTTCGCTTCATGTAATTTGTTCTCTCTGTGCTGGCTGTTACCTGCAGGAGAAATCAAATGCTTGAGAGCTTCTGTAATAAGACCATGTGCTCATGGAGGTGTGCTTTCACACCTTGAGATACAAATTTCCACCTCATTTCACACAAGTCTGTCACATATCATTTATTACTGCGGTGAGGATTATTCAAGGTTTCTGAAAACCTAACAGTTAATTGTGAGAAGGAAGTGAATCTTCCTGATTAGGGCTACAGGTTTCTGAACCATGCAATTTATTGAGTGTATTGTTTTATTGGTCACAAATGTTTCTGCAACATTTCCTTTCACGCCAATGCTTTGGGTTTTATTAAACCTATTTGCAAAGAAAGGTCCAGTAATAAGGACTGGCAGGCGTATTACTACATATTTAGTATGCAGACTGCATATCAGAGCACACTTTTGTGTCCCTCTTGTTGGGCTTTGAGTCATCATGGGAGGAAAACATCTTACTGCAGCTTAATGCATTTCATAAAAAAACGCATCAAGGCTTTGTCAACAAATGACCTGTGTCATCAAACAGAGCCCAACTGCACATCTATTAGGGCTAATCACAGAGAATAGATGGACATTGGGGTCCACAGGGAGCTGAGATTAAACCCAGCAGGCAGCAGAGACAAACAATACCTGGAAGTAGAGCTAATATGAAGAGAAAAACAAAACACAAGTAATATTATTTTTCTACTGATCAGCGTCTCCTCAGTTTGCGTGACCGCAGATGTTTTCAAATGATGAATTCATTTGTGCAAACAAGCTGTTTATAAAACAGGTGCACTGTGTCTTAACGTTGCATAAAAAGTTAGACATGTCTTGCAAATTATTCTTTATTCCTTAGTGGAAGAAAGTTTGAATATCAGGTGATGTTATGAAAGCAGTGTAAAAGAGGCCATTTGAATGTTATTTTGGGTTTACCATCCACGAGCTGCTGTTCCTATTCAAAACCAGTCAAAACGTACAGGAACTGTTGAGCAAGCTTTTTAAATGAGGTTTGGAGAGAATAAAACCCGAGGGAGAGTGATTGTTAAATGGTAAAGAGCATATACCAAAGAGACCTTCAGTCGAGTAGAGTCCAGAGGAAAATGTTTGTGGCCTGTCCAAGCTGCAGTTATAGATCTACCATCTGTATTCTGCCCTTTCACTGTTATTGTTGGTCTGAACTTTAGAAGAGCGTTAACTCTGCTGAGAACCAGATAGATTGTCACAGCGTTGGTGTAATTACGCTATAGTGAAAGACAAAAAGCTCTCCAGTAAGCTAAACGTGCTAGCTGCCCTCTCGGCTCCAGTTGGTTTAATTGGCCACATGCAGCCTCATCAGACTCACTGGATCACGTTGGCCAACATTTTATCTCCATTCTTGTGTCACTTTTCGACTTAATTACCTCACTGCGCCAGAGATGGAGCAGAAGAGGGCAGGATGGAGGAGGAGGGTCAGTGACGGCTGCTAAACAGAAGTTTAAACACTCAGACTTGGTCCTGTGTTGACATGTTTATGTCAGAACTGCACTATTGTGTTGTTTTATATTAAGAGAGCTTACACTGCCCCCTATAGGCCAGGCGTATTGTAATATACAGCACGTTGTCAACACTGAACCAGAGTTTTTAGGAGCCATGATGTCATAATATACATTTAGACCTCACTCTCTGTGGAAACCTACAGCTCTGGAAAGCTTTACAGTAAAGTCAGCAGTCACACTTGGACAAGTTAGGCCTGAAAGAGGAAAAACTCAGCATCTTTTGATTAAAAGAAATGCTGAAATGCAAGGTCTAGCAACCCAGAACTGATTTCATTTTTCATTCTGAAACAGCTTTGACCTTTTCTTCATAATAACTCTTGAATTAAGTCACAGAATCTGCCTTAAAAAATCACCCTGAACTGCAAAACACCTCAGGTATGATTTACAGACAAGCATCCACGGGCAGCTCTGTGTGGTAGGAGACACTACTGTCCATGTGCAGACCAGGCCTCGCTCCTCCCCTGCTTGCAGACTGCAGAGTGAAGCAACTGAAGTAGAAGTTAGCAACATATCCTGCCTCCTTTTCCATCTTGTTTTAGTATCAAATATAGTTCAACAAATGTTCCTTATTTCAAAATTGAAACCTGTAACATCTATTGTCATTGTGTAGTGTCGGATGTAAAGTATACATCGAGGGACTAAAAGCAGTTATGTATCGTCTCAAAAAGAACAGCAACCTGTATTGGTCATCAGCTAAAAAAAATCCATTTTGAGCCACCTGCAGTTGCTTTACATTTTTTATGTCACCTTAAAATCTGTTGTAGATGCAAAATAACCTAAACAAAATTCCAGTTCATGATTGAAAGTCTGGGATTGGCAGCCCTAGAAATCAGAAACTAACTTCTCTCTATAACCCTGATTTGGAGGCTTGATTTACAGCAAAATAAAAATACTTTCCTGAAGCATTTTTCAGCCTTGGCACATCATTTCATGTGTTTTTGTGTCTTTTATACAGACCTGGAGTCTCTTACAAAGTTTAAATTGATGCAGCATGAAATAAACCGTTCAAAGTTTAAGATTAGCATGCTCTAAAACTGCCTGTACACAATATAAGATTAGGTTGATCCTTTATTGAATCTAAGTTACAGCCCTCGTTCGTAATTCACACGGCGGTTGTCTCAGAGCATAAAGGTCTTTTCCTTATTTGTCCTCTGTTTACATCAGTCTGCAGGCGCCTACAGCTTCATTTTTGCTGTCATTGATTTAGCATCGAGCTGTGGAGCCGCAGACTGAAGGCAGCAGCAGCAGCAGAACAATGCAGGCGGCGGAGTCTTTTATCAGAACGTCGTAGAGGTGTACTCAAACTAAAGCAAAGAAGCACCTCAGAGGAGCGTGGCTGGTGGGAGGAGTGATGGAAAAGGCAGGAGAAGAAGGAGCTCTGGGCTGACGAGTAGAAAGGAAAGTTGTCTTGGCTGTGGGCAGATGCTGGCTGCACCGCCAGCTGGTGGGGGGCGGACCCACCTGTCTCTGACTCTCCCCGTCTCCCTCTTCTCCCTCTGCTGTGGAGAAAGCGACAGATGGAGTCCTGTAGGTTGCTGCTCCAGTCCCGACGCTGCTTCTTCATTCTGTCCAGCTCCCCTCCCTGCCCTGGCCTGAGGGCCCCGTGCCAGGGGAACATGGGGACTGCGCCCGGCACCCGGCCCTCCATCGCCATGAGGGTCAATTGCTTACAGAGAGGGGTCGCCAATCCACCTCTTCCTCCCACAAACCCTCTGCTACCTCCTCGTGGATGTTTGCAACAACTGCATCTTTTGCTTTGAAGTCCTGTCTGAGAGGAGGCAGTTTTTCATGCAGACAAAACATGCCCTCTCAAGGTCTCCCAACGCCGCCGCTTTGAAACATAAAGACTGCGAGCCTCGTGTGAAATGCTCATTTTTCACAGACAGAGAGGGAGAGGTGCCAAATTGGAAACGTTGTACATATTGATGTGACTCCGAATCATCCTCAGGGGAGTGCTTTGGATGTTTCGTGATGTGACAGCATGATAAGGAGAATCCTGGCGCGAGGTGAAGGGTCAAGAGGGTCGTGTCAAAACCCAGAAGAGCTGAAGTCCATCATAGAGTCGCTCGGTGACCTTTGTGTCACTGGTTTTTGTGATAAATCAATGCATGAGGTCTCTGAAGAAGCTTAGTGAGCTCATTAGGGATCCTTTAAGGTGTTCGCTTCCACAATACATTCCCTCTTGCTCATTTGTTTGTAGAAATACACGCAGCTTTCATTAAAGAGGGTAAGAGGAGTAAATTACCCTCTTTATGGAAACTTCTGGCTTGCATAGTTTCTCTGCAGATTCATAAATCCTTTCCTGCTTGGTTAAACCACAACCACAATCCTGGCATTAGTAGGCGTCTGTTTTGTTTACAGAAGAGCCGAATTATAACCCAGATTCTCCCTCCAAAAGCAACATTACTGTTTCTTCAACCACCAGCCCACGCAGAGGAGCCTTTAGAGCACATTAATGGATTCTCCGCCATTCACCAAGAAAGTTATGACTTCAGCAAAAGCTTTTCTGCCAAAGATTAAAATACCAGACCAAATCCCATGGCACTTATCAATACTTAAATAAACGACTTATCTGATATGTTTCAAAGAAGGGATGGTGGTTTTAAACAGTGACAAAGTGGGAGGATAAAAAGAGGGCTCACAGGGACGGATAAAATCCTCTGCAACTTTCTGATGAGCTGCAGGGCATCATGGGAGGTGTCTATTCACAAAGAAAGACTTTTTTTTCCTTTTTTTTTAAAGCTTTGTATCATATTAACGCATTGATTTAGTGTAAATGATCCACATCAGTGAAATGAGTTTGACTGGGCCGCAGGATTCGTCAGTAAGACAGTTCGAAGACTGAGGGATGTGTTAAGGCAGTCAGCGGAACAGTTTGGTATTATCACGACCGACAAAGCTTCTCAATTATCAACAAACATGAAATGAATCCAAAGAGACCAATTTTCGCCAAATAATCAAGCCATTATCATTCATGACTCAATCACAGTGGAAATTACCAAGTCTCTGCTCGTGCCCGGCGGCGGGAGGAGAAAAAAAAGAGCAGACATGTGAGGAAACAAAGGGATGATAATGGAGCTCAAACCAGTTTGTGGCTCCAGTGGGACCAGTGTTCATATGCGTCACTGGGGTTTGGTGAGATGCGGGCAAGCTGCCATACCCGAGCCTGATTGAGTGCAAATTAAATCTTGTTTCATGGTTTGAATGAAAAGCGTATATGAGGGGGAAAAGCAGCCAACAATCTACTTGGAGGAAACATCTGTAAAGAAAATCACAACCGGAGAACATTCGGGGACCACATGTTTCCTCTGCGCTGAGTTTGTTTACATCATATTTGTTATCAACATCTTGTTAGTTTGGCAACGTTTGATTATCTGGGATACACAAACACTGGAGACAGACATGAAAGGATGTTTTGGTTAAAGCTCCAGAGAGGAACTTAAAGTTGTGTTGACTTTGGCATCCCCATGTGGACGAACTTATATTGAGCAGGTGGTTATGCTGAGTTTGATGACTATACAACCCAAACTGAACCTAACTTAATGCAAAATACTGATTTAAAGATACATTTTATTCATCCGGTGTTATTCAACTGATTAATTCGATCAAATATCAGCCACCTGATGTCACTTATTTTCACAGATTCTTACTATTTGCTATTATTCACATTAAACCAGAGGTCTTCAACAGGGGGCTTGCTGCCCCTTGAGGGTCTGTGGAGGTACTGCAGGAGATCCATTAAATTTCAGGGTGATTTTTTTTAGGGTCCTTTTTAACAAGTTTGTTTATGCATAATAGTGACACTATTAAGCACTTTTGTTTAATGTTTATCCATCAATCTGTCCAATTTTCTACATACAAAAGACTGATGTTGATAATGGTACTGGTGTCAGCTGATGAAATGAAATGAAAACTACTTCATTAATCCGCAAAGAGAAATTTCAAAAATGTATACAATATAGATAATGATAAGGTCCGTTTGTAAATGTTAGAATTGAATGCTTAATAACAAAGTACATATGTACATGGTACCATGCCCAGTTTACGATAAAACACATAAATACAGTAGGGGGTCTTTGGTCTGAAAGTGTTGAAGACCCCTGCATTAAACTAAACATTTTCAATAGATGATGACATGTCTGTCCTTATAGGTCTAAACAATAACGCAGCTATCGGTAATGCTCTAAGTCAGTATTTCCCAAAGTGGGGGTCGGGACCCTTTGGGGGGTCACGAGACATTGATATGGGGTCATGAAATGTGCCCCAAAATCAAAAACTATGAAAAATTCCACATTTTATCCATTATTGTAAGAATAAAAGCGAAATGGCGATTAAAGATGATATAAAAGTACACAAACAGAAACTTTTGTATCTGTTTTCTACATTTCTTTGTTGAAGTTTGAGGCAGTGAACACAGCAAAGTGCACATTAGTCTGCAAATTTTCAACCAGTTAGTTAAATAAAGTTTCCTTGGGGTTGTTTTGGTTGTTTTTGTCTGTTTTTGGATTGGTCCATTAGTGTTGTACCATAGCAGGGGGTCGCCAGTCTCTGACGCTGCTTATTTGGGGGTCACAGGCTGAAAGGTTTGGGAATTCCTGCTCTAAGTTATGGTTTAACATCAGCAACTGAGAGATGGACTTACCAGCTCTGCAGCTGTGGTCCGGATTGCAGGGCAGGATCTTGTTCCCCTTGGACTACATTGATCTTTTTTTGGTCCAGTTTCGTCAACACGCTGAGGTGAGAAATGCTGAAGCCACATCCTTCCTGGCTTGACTCCTGCTGTTGAGAAATAATCACTGTCCTTAATGGGTTTGACGAATCAGAATCAAGTATTTTAAACTGTGATTTAATCTGTTTATCACCCATTCAATTGATATTCATTTATGAATCAAAAAATAAAACATACAGCTTCAGTTTATAGTTTGTTAATTCGCTCCCATAGATAAAACGTAGCTCTCCATCCTTCTACCTGCAACTACCATCAAGCCAACTCCATCTACGCTCTCTCGACAGAGAAGCTTCTCCTTCTTCATATTCCGAGTAACATTGATTGGACAAATTAAAAAGTAAAGTCAAAATCAGCCCATAATTCAACTTCCCTTCATTTGATCTATAATGAAACACAGGATTTTGAAAAATGAACAAATTTTCATTCATTTGTTTTCATTTTAGGGAATAAAGGAAAATGAACCTTTTTTCAATGTTTTGGTTTTTAGATTCATAAGTGAAGACTGAACAATTGATAATGGATTTGATTTGAAGCACCATCATTAAAAGCAGAGATTTCCATGTGAACCTCTTGAAAGCCATTCTGCATGAAGGTTTTAGGATTTCTGAGTGTTGGTCTTTGGTGTTGGGGGCGTGGTAATCTGCTGATGGCTGCAGTTTGTGGCGTGGTTGGTGGCGTGCGGCTACTGTTTGGAAGTTTGTTGTGTGAGAGCGTGTTGTTTGGATAGTCGGTGGTGTGAGGACATGTTGTTTGGATAGTTGGTGGACTGGTTCATTTGTGAGGGATTTGCTGTTTGGACATTTTGTGGTGTGGTTGGAGGTGTGAGGATGTGTTGTTTGGATAGCGTGTGGATGGACTCTGGTTGCTGGTGTCAGCGTGGCTCTAATCAGCTGTTGGCAGGCGGATGAGCGGGCGGTCTCTCCCTGCGGCGGCACCCCAGGTCGAAAGCCGGTTTGAAGTTTAATGATGCCAGCTGCCAGCTCTGCCAGGCTGTGAGCGCTAACGAGCTGGCACTGGCGGCGGACTGGGCCGCGGCGGCAGCACCTGGAAATGTAGCACACGTTTCAGAGAGGCGGGGCTCCACCGAGGCTGTTGAGGGGCCTGCTGGAGACCCAGGACAGCACCGAGAGGCCTGCGTCTCTTTGAAGAGCGCCCCAATTTCCATATTTCATTACGCACTGCTGACTGACAAGGCCCAGCCAGATGTTCTATTTTCAGCTATTTAAATTTTGACCTGCTTTCCTCGCATGCATGCGATAATAAAAAAACAGATTTCATCAAAACACAGATGCCAAGGATGATGGGAAGAAGTCGAATCTGGCACTTCTGCCTCTTTTTTATTAGCAGTCCTTGTGTGCGCTAATAGAATAATCGCACATTTAACGTTCCTCTTTAGCTCGCACATCCTCTGACGATCCATCCTGAGACGTTCACTGTCTTGCTCAAGGACTCTATAACAAGACACAATGGTTGTTTCAGGGATCAAACCTGAGACCTTGTATTTATGACACAACCTCTAACCATCCGCCTGTCCTGGCGCTGAATTAGCTCCAAAGTGAGTGATGCATGTTCTGAAACAGCACATAAAGCAAGCCGGCATAGCTCCTCTGTCCCTGAGATATCGGGGATGATTAATTCCTTTGGTATTCATGTTGAAACGGCTGTTAGATTGCTGCGTCCTTACTCAATCCCTCATGCAAAAATACATCGACAACCCTGACCTTTTTGTGCATCTGCTGCAAATGGCACTTTGTCATCCTGAGTGAGCAAGCTCAAGGATCATTGTGGTTTTGCTGGAATAAAACTTCAACACTGCACTTTTTGTCCGTCTATCTCTCTCTCTCTCTCTCTCTCCCTCTCTTTTTACAGGCTGTGTGTGAGCGTGCCCGTGTCTGGGTTTCAGGAAAGTACAACTCTTGGCGTGACGGGAGGAAAAACAAAGGAAAAAGCCGGGCTGAGAAACAGTGAGAACAAGTGGAGAACAGCTCAGAGTTGAGCACCAAATGGCAGAAAATTAGAAGCACCCATTCTGCGAGAATCAGAGGGAAAAAAGCTTTCACTCATTACTCAACTCGGCTCACAGCAGGGGAGGGGAGGCTTTTTTCCTTCAGTAATGCATCTGTGAGTGTTTATGTCTGCATAAGTCTGTCTGAGTGGAAATAAAGAGGTAATTGAGATGTAGCCGAGGCACTATACCGGCAATATTGACACAGAGATAAAAGGGGATGAAAGCTATCAAAGTGTGTTTTATTCTTGAGGGTTCAGAGCACTGGTTTGTTTCTGCTCAGCATAAAATAAATATCTGTAAATTGACAAACTGGAGAAGGGTGCACCAATTTTTCCATACACTGTTTAATAGAGACTCAGTGCGTTTATTGGAAGTTTTCTTATGAGTGAGGGGTAAAGTGGAATAAATCCACCAAGTTCAAATTATGTGTTCATTACTTTAAAAAGTTGTTTTGGTTCCCAAACAATAGATAAAACAAAAAGATTATTCAGAAAACTTATAAGCTATTGATGAATTTACTTCCTTGTAAATATCTTTTCTCTGGCATCGACAAGCAACAGCTCACAGCTCCACTCAGTCGACCCACTGCAGGGTTTTTGCCCACAGCAGATTGAAAAAGTTGGCAATAGTTTGTTAACACAGTGAAGCACTGACAGGCTCCAAAAGGGTCAATTTTACAGTCTTACAGTCTCCAGATGGCCAGAAAATTGACATAAATGGAAAGATAATGTGGCTTCTTATCTATTGGGTGCATAAATAGCTGATGCTTTACAAAAACAGAGTTTGTTGTGAGTCACACAGCAAGAAAACAGGCTTTGAATTAAATCAGGATTTGAACTGATAAACTTTGATGAAAGCAAAAAGTAAGTTATAGCATGTCATGGGAAAAGAAGGGAAATGTGCATTACTTTCCTCCAATGGGCAGCTATAAAAATTATCATCCTCTTTATTGCAATTTACTGTGCAATACTTTTAAAGGTTCCCCATCTTATGTGTTGTTGATGTCAATTGCTATATTGTAAGGTATGATATATTTTCTTTATTACTCTTGTTTTGAATAAAAAAACCAAATACATGAGGAAGAAAAGTTGGATTTTTGTCACAAAAAATCCACAAAAGAAACTCTGTTTGCATCTTCAGCTATGTAGGAAAATAATATCATGAGAAAGTTAAATATTTTTGGTCACTCATTTCAGAAAGTGAAACCCAGATAATGTACACACTCATTACATGTAAATGAATTATTTCTTGAAATGTTCAAAATGATGTCTTCCAAATAATGAAAACCCAAAATTGAGCATCACAGAAATTTGGTATATTATAAAAGATTGATAAAAAAAGAGATATTTTAAATAGAAATGTCAGGCCTCTGAAAAGTTTTGCTAATTTCTGACCATTTTTCAAGCTTTCTCCCAATTTCTGCTGCTTTTTCACCATTTCTGCTTCCCTAAACCCATTTGCATCGCCACTTCTTGTTGCGTTTGCCACTTTTCACCACTTAGATTGTTTCTCTTGCAAAGGTAGTTTTCAACAATTCAGCTCTTTGAACAGAAGCATGAAATATCTCCTGCAAAAAAAATGTATCTGGTATTTTGACACATTTCAGGTTTAAAAAATATTGCACTGTCTGTGATGAGAACATTGCACCAGGCCTTATTGCAAATTAATCTAATTTGAAATTAATTGCCCAGCTCTATTTTCTAAACCCTGCATGATGACAACATGAAGGAAAAAGCTGAAAATACCAGTTGATGTTTCTTTGAATTCAAGCCATAAAAGTTTTATTTTTCCAGTGAACTTTTTTCAAAGCAACCAATCAATTTTGGTGTGCATGTGGGGGTGTGAGCTGAAACAAGTATATCAAGTTTAATTATCCTCTCTTCTCCTGCACACTCTCTGAATCTCACGCAGCCTCTATGAAGATGCTTTAGTAAGGACTTTGTCGGTGTGAACGCTGCAGGATTCTTCCCACTCCCCCCTGTTACCGGACTGCGAGACCTTTGCCATGACCTTTAGAAGACAATTTGCAGCAGTAGCAATCGCCCTGCGCTTTGCCTCGTGTTATTTTCCCTCATTATTTTTTCAATGTTACCTTTGCAGCAGGGCAGAGAAAGGGCTGGACTCCACACAGGGGTCAGAGGTCAGGAAGAGGAGGGTAAAGATGCAGGTCAGACTGGTTCCACAGTTGTGCTCGG
The DNA here is from genome assembly GCA_008086565.1 of Thalassoma bifasciatum. NCBI lineage: Eukaryota > Metazoa > Chordata > Actinopteri > Labriformes > Labridae > Thalassoma > Thalassoma bifasciatum. The sequence goes on along the minus strand of RPOG01000646.1, from coordinate 221,886 downwards.
CGTGTGTCCGATGGGAATTCTTCGCCGTGATGCCATTTGAACCCTGAACCCTCCAGCTGTCGGTCAAAAAAAGACCTGTAGTGATGACTGTTTGGAAAAGTTTGCAGCATACAGGTGATATCAATAAAATTATCCGGAGTGGGAATTAATTCTCACAGTGAACACAGTGCATACTTTAATCTATAGTTTTTATAAATTTGGTTTTTAGCCAAAGTTATGCTACGGTATACTTACTCCTACCATATTTCACAGTGCATATAATGAAAATATTGCTTTGGTACTTACTGCATATTTTGTACTTGCTATTATAAGAATTGATTATTTTATGACCTCTATCCCATTTATTTCCTTATTGCTTAATTTTATTAAGAGTTACTGTAGCACTGAAGTTTCCCATGGGATTACTAATGTATTTCTGATTCTGATTCAATTTATGACAAAAGAAGAAAAGAAACTTCAAAGACCTGTTTATTCTCATTCTGACTTTGAAAACCTCCCAAATTTTGCCACCCCAAGATACCAAAGCCTTCCATTTTTAACCCTTAAGGTTTCAACTTTTACAAAGTTTGGTTTTATTTATTTATAATATATACACAAAAAGGATAGCATTGCTGAGAAAATGCATCTGCAAAACGAAATGAAAGACAATACAGGTAGTTTGACACATTGCACTTCTCAGGTGATGGCTAAGTATGAAGGAATACAAAATAAAAGTTCGGCATAAAGTGTACAAAATATTAAGATGAAGCAAAGCCAAATTCTGAGGCAAGTTCAAAATGACTGAGTCTTTTTTTAAGGTGTAGGTTTGACCTTTTGATCAACTGATGAACAGAGTATTTCAGTTCAATTGTTATTTGCAATAACTCGATTTTATTTATTTACTTATCTTACTCACATTTCCTTTACTTTTATTTTGAAATCCTACTAACAACCTTCTTAAGATAAACAGTGAAAATTTTAAATTCTCGCACTTTTTTAAGCTGGTCTTGTGATTTTGTTCAGGTGTGTTTTCGTAGCCAAAAAAGGCGTACAAAAATGTTATTCGAGTTTTATCTGATATAAATACACATTTAAAGTAATTTAGCATACATTTAAGACACGAAATACTGTTTCGTCATTGCAAGTTAGCGCAGCCGTTTGTTTATGGAACTGATAACGGTCAATGTTCCCGCTCTGCACGCGACACATTTTCTATCTAAATACAACTCATGTCAATATTTCTATCATACTTTTTCTCTGCTTACCTGCAAATTCACACAAAAAGGAGAGAACGTGGTGTAGCATTTGCTTTTATAGAATCGCATTCAGGTCGTGACAGGTCGTGAAACAGCGATTTACTCCAACAATCAGAACTGTTCCTGTTCGCTCTGTTCACCCCCCGGTGGTGAAAGTGAGGAATTACGTCATCATTAAAAAAAAAAAAAAAAAAAAAACAGGACACAAATTTTAAGTTACGACAAAAACAGTGTATTGATCGTTTTTATTTATGAATCTGTCGTACAATTATATGGGTATTTATTTCCAATTTAACTTACAGAAAAATCCTGAATACATGTGCACCTGCACCCCCAAAAGGGGGCGCAATCACAGCTGTTGATTTGAGGCATTTTGGCTTAAACAGTCAGAACAAGAAAGTTAAACTATAAATTCACACAGCCCTTGTGAAGCAAGAAAAAGGTAACAAATCTCGTGAATTGTGCACAGTTTTTGCACTTAATGTTGTAAAATTACTTAGATGCCATGACAAGAAAATAAGAAACCCATTAAAGTTGCAGCATGGATTTCCCCTATTCTAGTTGATTCATTGCTCCATTCTCCTTTAACTTTTCTTACCTCCAACATTCAAACAGGTGTTTGTTTTCCACTGACACATCACTTACTTCCATCAAATTGGAAATGTTTTTTTTACAACAATAAATGAGTTCTTGAAGAATGAAGTATTACTGAATGGCTAATAATGGAAATCAAAGCTCTGTTACATGCTGTGCCAGAGTTAATTTTCATTTTCCCTGATGAAACAAAGCAATTGATGAAGAAGGTGGGTGAAGATTTCATATGTGAGCCTCTGTTCAAATACTCTGGTCTCCTTGACATTTTCTGACTGCGTTGGCTGCTCATCCTCATCACATTTCTCAGAGGTGCAGGCAGGACGACACGACCTGTTGACATTTACAAACTCATCTGGATGTGAGGGATGGATTCTATAAGGAGAAACACACACATCCCACTACAGAGTCCGGTGTCCACTGCCTGGTGTCATATATAAACATGTTACTGCTCCAACAAAGACATGTCAACCTTCACAGCTGAGGATTAGCTTATAATGGGTTAGCTTTTCTTTTCTCTCCTCGTCTGTGCTTGTGGCATCTTTTGAATGCTTCAGATGATTACAGCAGATGCAGAGGATGGCAGGCAGGCCTCATAAATTAGACTAAATACCAGTGAGGTTTCATCACCACATTGTCTGGACTGTCACAGCTGCCACCAGAGGGACCCGGCTGCTCAAACGTGACCTGGTTAAAGTCTGTATATGGATAAGGCTCTGGATAGCTGCCAAGAGTAGAGTGCCACGTAAAGCAATAGCAGCAGCTGCGTTAAAGCAGAACAGAGGTAAATTGAGGTGAAAGCAATAGGCAAGTGCAGTAACAGCCAAGCATGACGCAACTGTAAACAATGTGTAGGAGGTAGCCTGAATGGTGCTGCAGACAAAGCACATTTAAACATGCATTAAAAGAAAGTGAGCAAATGAAATCAGAAAAATTCAACAGGTTCTTTTCTCTGTATGGAGGAGAAAAGACTCCTTTAATTTATTGACAACTGGTAACAACAAACACAATTTTAACAAGCTGATGAGATGCAATGATGAAACTTAAATATGAATCATTGTGCGGGTGAAGCTTCTGCATCCATCAGATTTCCCAAAAGAAGTTGAACAAGGGGCTGTGCGGATCAGCTCATCTTTGTAATTTTGGTCCAGCAGACGTGATGTTTAGAAGTCGGGACCCTGCTTCTTCAGCTTGCTGTAGTCCATATTGACTGTATAGAACTGGAAAAAAAAAAGAGATTGGCATGAAAACAACTAAAGAGGGTTTTCTCATCGACATCTTTAAAAGATGATGATTAATGCTTCTTGTGATGAAGTTAAACACTTGTGTTGGACTCTTTTGACGAAGTCTGAGAAGTTAATGACTTCACTGGCCACAGTTAACCAGATTATCTCATTTGATTAATCCAAAAGTTAGACTAATCCATGGATCAGCACAAGTCTGGCAAAGTTCCACTTTGAGCTCTGATCCCAAACACTGACATGAAAGATTTTAGAGGACCTACCTTGTACTGATCAGTTGGGGCCATCTTGTTCCAGGGCTCGGGGTTGTTCTTGCGATCCCAGCTGTGGGGAAAAAATAAATGGGTACATGTTATTATAGCTTAATGGACAGGGACAAAACGTCCTCTTCTGGTTTTTTCATTCTCATCAATCACTCTGGGTGATTGAAAAAGACACCCCACACCTCTGTTATTGTGATTTTAATGGTGGGAGTAAGTAAAGAATAAAAAAGGATGGTAGTAAGTCTTGTTGTCTTTTTTTTGTGTTGTTACTGAACTCCTCACCAGACATCAGGGTTTCTCAGTCCCAGACGTGCGAGGTACATCATGGACATGGCTGCTCCTCCACCAATGAAGATGAAGAGGGGGATCAGCTGAGAGGAGAGAAACAGAGAGGATGGTTAGAAACCCTTCAGAGAAAAGTGTTGCAATGGAAGTTTTACATATCTAAACAGACTGTATGCACTGCTAACACTCTAATAGTCATTATTTTTATCTTATAAATGACTACTTAGCAGCCATTCTCATGGCTGCACTGTTGTGGGACAATCTTGAGTGGATTACAAACCGATTAATTTTGATTAACAACCTCTAAAAATGAACCTATTTGAGAACCATATGGCTGTAAGACTTCAAAAAGCGTCATGTGGAAGTTACTACTCACAGCTCTCATTGCAACACACTTAAAGCTAACAGACCCTATGACCTACAAACGACATGAGATGTGTCGAAACCACTTTCATCGACTTCATTTCAACCCTCACCTCTCAAAAAAGTTTTAAAACACTCTTTATAAAGTATAATGTGCCAAGAAATATCAAAACTTTTGCATAATATAGGATGTAATGTAAGTAAGTTGTTGTTAGCTGACGCTGCTAACTAGAAACATTGGATGCTATTTCCAGCTGCGAGGACCCGGACTCTCCTGCTCTTATCAACACTCTGTGACCTGATATGACTCCAAAGCATCGTATACTACACAGCAAAGGGAATACTATAATGCTTCAACTGTGTCTCGGATACATTAAAATACATTTAACATCTCTATTTATGACCCAATTCCTCAAAGTCAGTGCGGTCAAAGTCGCATCACCAGCTAATGCTAACGACGCTAACTAGTCCAGCTAAGCTAAGTTAGCATCACTAGTACAGAAGGGTCATATTTTCAAAAACAACCACACAATTTTTGGATTTTTTTACAATTAAAATGGGTTTTACTTACGGCTGGGTGGCTTTTAAGTTGTTTGCGGACGACTGCGAACATTTTAGCCTGTTGTGAAGCCGATTTATTTGAATTTGTACAGAAATAAACGGATTACGAAGCGTCTGTGCCAGAAAGGTTCGCAGTTAAATGAGTGAGCGGAAGAAAAGGCCGAGACACATGAGATAAACACAGGGGGCTGCACAAACCGCCTGAGTGTCAACTAAAAAAAGGGATTCATAACTATTAAATGTACTTTTTTAACCATGCATATCACATTCAACGCATAAAATTATTATTTATGTTATACCCTTTCATCATATACTTATTTCTGTCTCCTAGAATTTGTTTTATCTTTCAGAATTATGCTCTGGCAAAACCAAAATGTCTCACAAACATTAATATTCAACCTAAAAAAACAAAAACAAAACAAAATGTACCTCAACACAGTGTATGACCTCAATATAAATACTGAATTTATTCTTCTTGAATGGTTTTACTCTAAAAACTTGTTGAGGTATTTTCACTTTTGGGGTTTTCTGAGACAGTTTTTGCACTTAATGATGTAAAATTACTTAGATGCCATGACAAGAAAATAATAAACCCATAAAAGTTGCAGCATGGATTTCCCCTATTCTAGTTGATTCATTGCTCCATTCTCCTTTAACTTTTCTTACCTCCAACATTCAAACAGGTGTTTGTTTTCCACTGACACATCACTTACTTCCATCAAATTGGAAATGGTTTTTTTTACAACAATTAATGAGTTCTTGAAGAATGAAGTATTACTGAATGGTGTTTTCTCAGTGTTTTCTGAGTATCAAATATAGTAGTGGTACCATACAATTGAGTTATAATGATGAGATTTGGTCATTTTCCTAATGAAAAAATAACCTTTACCTCTGCCTTTTACCTAATTCTGCTTTTTTTATTATGTTATATATTTTAAAAACATCAAACATCAAAATTAAGAGGCAAAAATGTCAATATTTTAAGGCGCCCTAATGATTTGGACTAAATGTTGGCTTGATCTTATGTACCGATTATCCATATTGTAATTCTTGCTCAAATATTATGGCAGGGGTCAAAACTATTAAAGTGCTTGGTATTTTTTAGAGCTATTTTTTGTTGAATTGGCCATAAAAATACTCATCAGATAAATGAAAGTCATAATTATGGTCTTTATAGTATAGAATTGAGTCATCATGATAAGATTTAAGTCGTTTCCCTTATGAAAAATGAACAGTGCCCATGCCTTCCACTAAATTCTGCTTTATGTTATCTATTTTACAACTTTAACTTGTGAGTGATTTGGAGGCGAACAATGTCATTGTTTTTATATCTTTAAGGTGTTTTTGGCCACCAACCTCCGTTATAAACAGGATAATCTATTTTATAATTCTTGTTCAATCATGATACCAGAATTTAAAGAAAAAACAGCTCTATTTAGTGTGTAAGTGTTATTAACCTGATGGAGATATGACTTATATTGCTCTACTACTATGTTATCAATGCAAGTTGAACCACCTGTACTGCAATGTGGCAAAATAACAGAGGGGGGCACTGTTTTTCTCCACCCATTTGGAGACAAATCTGATTAATTTTCCATTGAACTATATTTTCAAGGACAAATACCAACAAATTAGAGTTGAAAATGGCAAAAAAATTCTCAAAACCAACCATTAAAAGTACTGAAGAAGTTGTTAACATTGACACATAGTAAGTGATAAAAATTTTAATCTGGTCTCTGGTGTTTATGATCGCCTGTTCCTGCATAAATAACTGCTTCTCTCCAATGAGAGAAAGCTGTTTTAAATAAATGATAGCTATCTATCCATTTCTAATAAAAAGCAACCACCATGATTTATAACAATTTCCCTTTTATGGACAGTCATTTTCAGCAAGTAGAAAATAAAAGTAAAATCCTTTTAACAGTAAGATTGGACAAAACACAACAGGCTATAAACAATTGTTTATGTTTCATAAATGACATGTTGCTAGTTTTTTCAGATTAACCACACAATGAAGCAACAACTTGTAAACCAAGCCTTATGAAAATGGGAGTTTTTGATGGAAATGGTGGAGATTTAAATCTTGTTTGGTATGATTTCCATCCACAGGAGGTGAGCTGGTTTCAAAAACAGATATTTGTCAACATACAGTATTTTCCACTTCTTGTCTGCAGCCCGTCTTCTTCAACTGTTGTGTCTTGTGTGCAAAAAAATAGGTGTTCAAGGCTTGTCGCAGTTCATCCAGGATTTGATCCCAAGTTAAACTGGTCTCTTCAACATATAAACTTTAAATTAAAGAAGCTGGAGCTGAAAACTTTAAGAGCTGTCTTTCAAATACAGTTAAGCTAAAAATCTGACAGTATTCCAACAACTCTGAGGCACATTCAGAAGCCTGTACAGGTTGTTTTATATCTTTCAAGATCCTGGCTATAGTGTGCGTCCACTTGTTCTGTGATCCTTCTCTCAGGTGCTCCACGTGTTTCAGTGTGTCGTTTTCTTCGGGCCTTTGCCAAATTTAGCATCAAGTCCGAGACCTGCAGTGAGAGAAACAAAAAGTTCAAGACAAATCCTCTCACACTCAGGATTAAATTCAACCAAGAAGTTCAAATAAATAAGCATCCCACCCTCTAATCCAACTATGTCAGTGTTTCATTTACCGCCTCTCCTTTAGATCTTCTTTCATGCATTATTTACAAAGCGGTTTATGTGGGAGGCCAAAGTGTTCCCCAAGTGAAGCTAATTGTTTCTTTATTACAAACACATGCAGTTACTCTCAGGATACAGCTGGAGGTTTGAACCATGTTCAACAAGCATTTTTATATCCAGATGAACATCAGATTGAAGTGATGCATCAATGAGAGGGGAAAGAGGGAGAGACAAAAATGAATCAAAAAATGTTTCAATCAGTCTGAAAAATGTTGATGCATAGCTCCCTCTGCAAGCTATTTTGAAATAGTCAGACCTGATCCCTCTTGACAGCGTTGTTAAAATTCTTAGAGCCAAGGAACTTGCAAGCACTGGGCCATGTCACTGTTTAAAATCAAATGGCCACTTTTTCAAACAACTAATATTATTTATTCTCATTAGTTGTATGAATGTTTTTCGTTGTGTATTGAAAAAATCTTGTGCATCTCAGCCAGGATGCTCTTGCAAAACAGATTTCTTTTACCCCAATAAGTGGTTACCTGGTTAAATAAAGTCAGAAATAAAAAACTCACCAAGAAACACGAGGACAGTGCCAACCCACTGCATGTTGCTCATGACGTTTCCGAACAGAAGAACTGAGCCGAGGATGGTGAAGAACTTCCTCGTGGTGGTGACGATGGAGCAGGTGAGGGGCCCGAAGTACACCACGGTCATGAAGATGAAGGTCTGAGGGAGGCAGACATTTAGGAATGTAAAGTTTACACATTTTTAAGAAGCTTAAGGTTTGTTATCCAGCTACTTACCTGGCCTAAAGCACTGGTGAGTCCAAACAGGAGAATATTGTAGAGGATGCTGGGATGGCGTTCAGTAAAGCTTAAGAAATCCCAGACTTCCCCCGTCCACATCACAGCTGAGAAGAGAGAGGGTGAAAAACATGAAAGTGAGGCTTGAACATCTCTACTTTCCTAATCTGAAGCACAGATCTGTTGTGAAATAACTGCGGTTATACAGCACCACCAAGTGGTATTATAATGTAACAACAGTTAGATGAGCACATGGGCATGGGGGTGTCATTAATTTGTGGGAGTGAAGGTACAAGAATACCTCCCTACCTTGGGAAATAACAGCACTTCAAAGTGATCGAAAGAAGAAATCTTACGAGGGAAGCAGGAATATCTAAAGCTGCAGACATTTTAGCACAGCCTGACTCTGAATTCTCCTGAAAACAAGCGTTTGTATGTGGGAGGCAGATGTGCAAGAAAGACAGACACCACCAATTAGTCGGTTGTAAGACGGATCTCTCAGTTCTATATTGGTTTTGACCTTTTGATGGTATCTTTCAACCCATTAGAGCCTCGTTAGACTGCATCTGTTTTATGTGTCTTAGTCTTCAGCACGTTACAGAAAGCTCCACACAGAGCGGAGGGCTTTGAGGTGCGGCATTCCTTATCTTTAGAGATAACACTGAACACTTTCGCCTCCACTGAATTAATGAGTTTTTTGCTCCTGAGAGAATTGTACTCAACGTGTCTGAAAGATCTTCTGGAGGATGGAATAACTTTTGTTTAGAAGTCTAGAGTCACTTTGATACATCTCAGCTGTGCCTATTATAACACCTGAGAAGATACAACATGCAGATGAACTACTTAATAGGATAAACAACTCAGGGAGATAGTCGTAACCCTTTTTTTTAATCTCAATTAAGATCTTTCCAAATTTACAGACGGTGTAAAGCTCTCTCAGAACCAATTGGCTCCCATCTCAGACCAGCTTTTTAGTGCTCAGTGTAGTTAGCATCATACTCCAGGATAAATCTGGTCCTTGTCCCCATAAGAATGACTTTTTCATCTTTATGTGGTGAATCTCAGTTTCACTATTACTAGAAAGGCACACAAGCTTCATTCTGCTTTAATAAGTAAAAAGAAAGTCTGCACTTAGGAGATGAAAAATGCTTTAACGTCACTATATCACTTAAGAAGTAGGATTAGATATATCGCAGAGTTTTTTTTACATTACACAGAGTTAAAAACTCACAATTATAAGATGAAAACACATATTAATGGTGTAATATTGTGCAGTTAAATGTATTACCTATTAAAACGCTGCAGGAATTATGTTAAAGTGAGCTTTGCACATTTTATGAATCCATGGAACATTTACTAGGAGAAGAGTCTGAGCTGTCTCTTTTTCAGATGCTTTGGCTGCACTGAACCCCATCAAGGTGAGTTTCCTCATTAGTCTCTCCTCTCTAACTGCAGGGGAGCCAATCAGTGAGCAGCCCTGGTGCAGAAACACGCTCAGTGAGACAGGAGTTTGGCAGAGAGCGCAGCTGACTCACCGAGTCCCAGCACCAGAGTGGACCACAGGTTGATGTTCAGCATCATGTGGTTGGCACCGGTCTGGAAACGAGCCCTCATGTGGTCCTGGGCCACGCCGGTCAGACCGTCCAATGTCAGAGAGACCAGCTATGATGCAGCAGAACACAACACAAGGATATGAGACGATAGCTGATCATGATGTGGCACAGATTAAATGTAGTCGTGTAAACTCACCAACAGAATCTCTCCAAATCCAAACACATGGTCGTCTGCGACTGCTGAGCTCTTGTTTGGTTTGTAGAGGAACAAAGCGACACCGCTCACAATGAGGAGCACACACAGATACTTAGCCAGGGGGTACTTCTTCCTCAGTATCGTGACACCGAGAATCATCACTGCAACAACCGAACAAACAGCATGATTGACGGTTCAACACGACAATGTCAGGTCTACAAAATAGAGAGTGGAAAATGTGGATTTCTCTGTTTGCGTTTCAGTGAAGATAACCAAGCAATGAGTGTGGAAACATACTGTAACCTGCCCTATACACTCTCCACTTTACACATTTGACAGTATTTGCTCACTCTCTGCGTCCTTGAACAGTTTAGACAGATAGTAGAAAACCCTCTTGTTTTTCATGTACCATATAGCACATCAGCTTACGACACCTGGTGGATTCAGCGCCTGTCAATATTTACACACATGAAAGCCTGAGGCATGAAACCTGCACTTTCCCCTGGAAATAGTGGACTGTGATGCTGCTCGGTGCATCTGCAGGATAGAGGTGTGTGTTACATAACTACACATTTGAGGCTTTGTCAATATGCAACCAACCAGTGTCCAAGGAGAAATCCTATTAGTGTTTCTGCTTTTGTTAACATGTAGTATGTATGTGATATACTCAGTTGTATTACCTGGTATAGGCTTGCATGACTTTCCCAGCACCTGGCAAAGTAAAAAAAAAAACATAAGTTTTAGGATGTAGTAGCATTCAAAGATATATTAAAAAACTACAAAGAGTCAGCTTAAGTTCTTGGAATTTGTAGGATTCACCTGTGTGGGGTAGTTGACGTACTGAAGGGCAGAGTTACTGGACACCATTGCTCCGAGGTATGAAAGGGAACACACCCCATAAAGCCAGTTCTTTGTAGTGTCTGGTTTGGAGCCCTCGAAAAACTGGATCACTGTTGACGCAGAGGAACATTTCATTCCAAGTGAGCATCCACATCTTAATTTTTATTTCAGTGATACATCACTTAGGACTTCAAACTTACAGATCTTTGCAAACAGAGCGCTGATGATGCACTGGATGAGCACTAACGTCCGTGCGAATCTGAACTTCTCCTTTTTGTCTCCTTGGCCATAATCACCTCTGGTGCTGCAAAGGTCAAATTACAACTTTGTTGGATGAATAAAATCACAGACAATCAATGATGAACTGAAGTAGACTCCCTGGCAGAAACACTGGTTATAGTGAGAAGTGCTTTCATCAGTCTCCAGGCAAAGTAAAGGCCACTCAGCATGAACAGCATGCATTGAATTACAGCAGACAGGGTGACACTTTGTGCAGTGTTCAAGTGTTAATAGACATGTTGCTTGCTGTTGAGATTAAACAAATGGACACAGAATTCACTGGAGAGACTGTTAGTGACGACAGCATAGGAGTCAATCATTCAGGTGTGAGAAAGGGCGACTCAAATGAGGCACCGGTTTGAAACTGATATGATTCCTGCCATCTTGGTGACACATGCAACAACATACCATATGTGTCACGACTCGACATGCAAAATGAAACTTTGGTAGAACCCCTTAGGCTGAGTTTTCAAGTTGCATGGGCAGATTTCAAGTCAAAGATTGAAAGATAACGCATTGGCACATCTATTAGGTGATTATGAAACAAAAACTTAAGTCTAATTCAAGGAAGAGATTAAGTGCTACTTGGGTTACAGATAACAGCTGAACGGTTTACCAAAATTACCAATTTGGGATTTTCTTTCCCTATATTGCAATTGTGATTTGTTTTGCAAGTATTCTTTATTGTTCTTGCTTTGTGGAAAGGAATGATATTTTTATCAGTTTCAATAAGAAAACATAAACATGACAGAGAAAAGTAGGGGCAAAAAAAATCCATACATGAAACTCTGTTTGCACTCTGTACTTCTCTAAAATGAGAATATCATGAAATCTTTGGATATTTCTGATCACTAGTTTCAGGAAGTGAAACCCAGATGGTATATAGAGTCATTATACATAGAGTGAATTGTTTCAAGCCTTTATTTCTTGAAATGTTGATGATTATGACTTCAGTGTCTCAGAAAATTATAATATTACATAAGACTGATTAAAAAAAAGGATATTTTAAACAGAAATGTCAGGCCTCTGAAAAGTTTTATGACTTTCTGAACATCTTCCAAGTTTATTTCTTACCCATTTTTTATCACTATTTCTTGACATTTTTTGTCACTGTTCACCACCAACACTGTTTTGTCTTGCAAAGGTAGTCTTCAACAGTTTGTCTCTTTGTTGCAGAACAAAAAAATCTGCAAAAAACTAGAATATTGCACCGGGATATTTTGCAATTTGATGTCATTTGGGAGTTATGCCCTGCCCTAATAGGGATTAACACATTATTTATCATACATTGAACTAAACTGCTATTACAAAATGAGGCACTAGCACAGTCTGTACTTTGCTGTGTACAAGCTGTTGTGTCTAAATAAATGTATACCACATACAAACAGAGCTGTTGCTGCATTTATTTAAGATTTAACACATCAGAGTGGTGGTTATGTCATAATACATTAAGTAAACAAAGGTTACTTACATGGTCTCTTGTAATATTCCGTAGTAAAAGTAACAGACAAAGACTCCCAGGAAACAGACTATGAACCGAATCCGCATGTTGTCCCACGGTGAGGCGGGTTTCCCTGCTCCTTTTCCCGCAGCCATGCTCTCGTTGACCAGCCCGGGGATTGAAACCGACACCGCCGCGCTGCCTGCGCCCCTCAGACCCACGTCCCGCTCCACTATAGCCGCTACAAGGAGCCTGGAGATGGAGCTCGTGTTTAGGTGATGAGGGGAAACCTAAGGTGCAGGTGAAGGTTTGTGATGTGCTGTATGACAGTCTCGTTTAGCTAAAAATTTAAAAATAAAACATTCTCAGCCAGGTTAGATCAAAAAACCCCGCAGGAGAGAAGAATTTGTGGTTTCATTGAGAATTAAAGCTTATATTTACTAAAGCGGAACGCGTCAGAAAAACTACTATCAGAAAGGACCAGCTGTGCCTCCAGCTCCAGACAAAGCTTCAGTATCAGCTGAATGTTTAAAATCTTTACAACAAAATCAAAATATAGTTAGTTTCATAATGTTGTCAAAAAGGCTGAATTTTTCTACAAAATTCATCCTTTATTCCTATAATTTAATGTTATTATCAGTAAATGTACTGAGGCAGATGCGAAGGCAGCTGTAAATAACACTCGAGTCCTTCATGTAAAATGTCGCGTGCCCTTTAGTCGTAGTAGGATGTGGATTAATTTGATTGGTCCATCTAAGCAAGAGAAGGCATCGTTCAGCCAATCACAGAGGAGATTTCAGGGGAAGGCGGGACTTTGATGTTTGAAACCGCAAATCCACGTGTCAGCGACAAGACATCAACAAAGGAGAAACTACAGAAATTTTATTCACAAAAATAAACCCAGCTTTATATTTTTTTTCTCAAAGATATGGAACAATACATACAGTTAATTGATAAATCTAAAAAACAATTAAAACACTGAACATATGCTCTGCCTTGAATGTTTTTGTTTAATTTCTATTTTTTGAAGACTTAACCCCTGGCTATTGTATTTTTTTTTCTATGTATTTGTATAATGTTATACCTGAAGTGAAATAAGAAAAAATTTAAAAGAAAGAAAAAGAAACGGGAATTGAAGTTTTTTTTTTGTTTGTTTTTGTATAGTTTATATTCAAGCACCTTGTAATTCAGTCATTATTTCTTCATAACAGCTGCACCAACCTCAAACTCTAACTACTTTTAGGTTTATTAAAAAAAAAAAAAGCATTACCAACCAACATGAGAGGGATAAAGACACTAATACTTATCTTTATGACAAACGTGTATAATGTTTTTATTCAACACTCAACTTTTTCTTATTTCTACCATCTAACTGGCTGAACCCCAGAATATCTCATTGAATGAATTTTCCCAAAAAGCAACCACATATGGACTTTTAATGGATGTAAAACCACAAGGCAAAGAAACTTGTGGACACTTAAGAGGAATACAACCTACAAGGAAAGCACAAATGCATTATTTTCAGCCATTTTATTTGTTTATTTTCCCTTTTGTTCTGTTTTATCTTTTACTTGCTTACTTGGTTTTCATTTGCTTTATCTTTAATTATTTTGTCTCAATTGAGTATTTTGCATTTGAATTGAACATGCACCTTAAAAATGAAAACTTGACTTTGTATAGGGTTTTTTTCAAAAATTTTTTGTCAAAATTGTGTGAATTATGAGATAAAGAGTTGAAAGTGCCAGTGTGTTTATGACTGAAACACTTAAGTGATATTGGAGATTAAAGTGTTGTTTTCAAAAATAGGAGGACAATTCAAAGGAATCACAAACTAAGAGAATTTGCAGGCCTGCAATAATACCAGAGGAAGCAGCTGTGACAAAAAATACAATTTTATTTATTTCTTTTGCATAAGGTCATGCTGACATAATCAGCATTTCAGCCACTGGAACAGTCATTTAATAAGTCACTGGAAAAAGCACTGTCTTTACAGAACCACAGGTATAAAAAAGCTTCGAACAGATATTTAAAGTTGAAAAAAACTGAAGCTGCCTGCTGCAGACTAGTAAAGATTTGCATGTTACTTTGAATAAATCATCCATCAGCAAAGGCAAAAACAGTATCACTAGGCTTTTAAGTCCTCAAAACAGTACAAAGTATTATCTGCTTTACATAACTTATTTTAGAAAAGCACCAGAAGGATAAAATATTATTTTCAATCAATGGATTTAATACATTTTCAACTTTAGAAACTTTGTAGCTGAAGTTTTTAGAAATTTATCAGTGCTCTACTGGAAAATAATACTTGAATAATTCAAGTGCTTTGGTTTTCGAGCCATCAATTCACTTTTTCTGACATTACAGAGCAAAAATAAAAAATCTAAATCAAAAACAACAATTTCAATTCAAACATTTCAAAGCAATTTTCCAACCCTGATGTAAAACCAGCAGTTCAGTGTTGCAATCCACAGCAATCCTTGTTTTCTTGATGTTTTCAAGTGTTGTTACAGTATTTTAACAGTAATGCAGCCAGATTTCAGGGCAAAGATCAAGTATAATGTGGTTACAGCCACAAAGTCCTTGAGTTTGATCTCTTTCATGAAGACACAGGGGATTAGAGAGGATCCTGGTGACCACAGGCGTCTTGCACAGAAAACATATCCAGTTTGTGTAAGTCCTGGTTTAAATGTCCAGAGAAGCTCTACTGCATGCCCAGGTGCCTGGTGGGAGACGCCTGACCTGGGCAGCCGGTGACTGGAGAGACTGACAGGCCCCGGAAGAGGAGGTCCATGGAGGGCAGGAGGGGCTTCAGAAGACTGACGGGGCAGAAAGCGGAGCCTCCGTGGGGGGTGAAGTTGACTTTATTGGGGTCAGGGCAGGATGGCTGGAGGAGGGGCTCATCCTGACAGGCAGATCTGAGAGAAAAGAGAGAAGTTGGAGTAAATCTCAGGATACTCAAAGATAACAGAAGCCTAGACAGAAAAATCAGAAACCTACATCGCCTCTTCGCACACTCGTATCCTCTCGCAGCCCTCGGGCGGCTCACGCTGGAAGGAGCAGGTTTTGGTAGCACAAGAGGATGAGGAGCAGGGCTGCATGAGAGGAGGATCCAGAGCGAATAAGGGGAGCGACATGGATGGGGAGTGACGCAGGGGCCCACAATGCACTGGTTCTAAAAGAAGGGGCAAAAACATCCAAATTTATCACCAAAACAGCAAAGCAAAAACTCATATCTAAGCAAGTGTTTGTGTCTTATTTTTAGTAAAAAAACATGTCTAATTATACTCGATGAGCCGCATCCAACTGACAAGTCCAAAAACATGTCTTATTTCAAGATATTAAGAGACAAAAGACATCTGAATTGCTTGAAATAAGTAAAAATAATTCTGCCAATGGGACTAGAAAAATTTGCCCATCAAGTTTTTGTGAAATTATATTAATGCCTTAATACAAGAAGGTCTTCATACCCCATTGGCAGATTAATTTTACTCATAACTGGAAATTCAGACATTGTTTATGTCTTTAAAAATCTTGAAATAAACATTTTGCTGGACTTGTCAGTAGGGCTGAACAATTTGCGAAATTCTGGATTATTTTCCCTTTATTGCGATTGCGATTTATAATGCAATTATTTTTAGGATCCCCATTTTATGTGTTATTGTTACAGTTTTAAATACATATAAATGCAAACACGCACATGAAGGATGAAACGTAGGATTTTTGTCTCAAAAATCCACAAAGAAAACTTTGTTGGCATATACAAGCACATAGAAAAATTTAGAATATCATAAAAAAGTGAAACATTTTTGGTCAGTGGTTTCAGAAAGTGAAACCCAGATATTATATTGACTCATTACATTTAGAGTGAATTATTTCAATAGTTTATTTCTTGAACTGTTGAGTGACTTATATGACTCACAGATCATGAAAACAAAAAATTCAGTGTCTCAATAACTTGAAATATTACATAAGATCAATAAAAAATGGTATTTCAAACAGAAATGTCAGGCTTCTGAAAAGTTTAGCATGTTTTAACTTTTACCTTTTGCCATATCTTATTGCAACTTCTTGCTGTTTTTGCTTCAATTTACCACTTAGATTGTTTATCTTGCAAAGGTAGTTTTCAACAGTTTGTCTCTTTGGTTGAGCAGGGTTAAGCAACACTGGTGTAAAGTACAAAACTTCTACTGCATCTACTTATCTGGTACTCTGACATATTTCAGGTTAAAGAAATATTGCACTATCTGTGATTACAATATTGCAGCAGGCCATGAATGAGGCTCATATTAAGTATAGAAAGACATTTTTTGCTAAAAACAAGACATGAACACTTACCCAGATTTGGATCTTTTGCAGTGATGGATTAAATGGTGCTAAGCTGACACATAACGTGGTGTCTTACCTGGTTCTCCGATGGGACAGGGAGATTGTGACGGAGACAAAAGAGACGGGTTCAGAGGACACGGGGAGTTTGAGGGCGACAGAAGCGACGGGTCTAGAGGACACGGGGAGGGAGAGGGGGAGAGGAGGGAGGGATCCAAGGGGCCTGGGGAGGGCTCACTCTGGGAGCCACTGCTGCACCTCAGGGCTGGGTTTGGGGCCCTGTGACCATCTGGGATGTCCAAAATCTGAGATAATGAAGCGCAAACATGGGAAAAGAGTCAGAGGAGCAGTCTGAGTTTATTTCAATGCAGGTGGAAAAGGATTGTTTTCATCACCTCGTGCTGATCGTTGGGTTTCTCAGAGACAAACACCTCCTCCAGCTCCAAGTTCAGACCTTCAACACTTCGTCTCAGTCTTGAAGCGAGTCTGTTTAGAGGCATCAGGGGCATTGTCTGCAAAATCAGATTTAAATCGATTAAATCACACAGGATCCTCATAGAGTCAGCCACTAATAATTTCCTGCCACGTGAGATTTACCCTGAGCACAGAGTAATATGCTGGTTTCAAATATTCTTTGTGTGACAGTAACACATGAGCTTCGATGACAGCCGTTCCTAAGAAAAGGATCTGTGTTTTTTATATCTCTGTTGCCAAGCCCCTCCTAGTCTGCCCGCTCTTTGGCATCAGTGGTAGTCATAGAAACTCTTCAGCACTCAGGTTATCAAAAGACAAACCTGGGAGACGCCTGCTGTATGACCTGCTGGCAGCGGGTGGTGATGGGAGATCTCGTATCCAGCCGGCGGAGGGGCGTGGCGGGAACGCTTCTGCAACTGGTGCCTCAGCTTCGCCACCTGAAAAATGACTCAGGGGTCACTTTGATTTATTCACAGGCTGTTAATGTTTCACAACCTGATGAGAAAGAAGAGGGGTTCATGAACTGGAGTACGAACCTCCCTCAGGTGCTCCGCGCTGCCCCATGATGCTGAGCGTTTGTGACCGCCGGCGCTCCTCCTGCCTCGAGTCTCATCGGTCCAGGAGCTGGGAGTCTAAGCAGAAAAATACGATCACAGTGAAGTGAGTGAAGAGTCAAGAGTATGTGTGTAAAACTTAAAAAAATGCAGAACAAAACGTCTCATCCGTCACTACAGAAAAGGAGCTCCTCAGCTGGGTCACACACCTGCTTTACAACAGAAAACCACAGAGCAGAACACTCCAACAATCATAACAAAAACACCCAAACCACATCTTTGTAGAGACTCTAAACATAGCACAAGAATCAGCCTTTACACGGATGTTATCAGTCATAAAGACGCCCTGTTATTCAAAAAGTCGAGCACTGTGACAGAAAAAAACACTCAGCCTGAAAGCTTCTGTTTTCACACTTCTTCTTTCAAGTCTTCACGTTCGTACCGATTTCTTCACATTGACTCTAGATCTTCTTCCAGGTGGAGTCTGGTCGACCGCCGTGGCGTGCTGGCAGTTCATCATCACCCGTCAAAACCCAGACTGAGTTGACCCCCCAAGACCAACAGTGGTAGACCTCCACGCTTGGAGTCAGCTGCTTCACACGCTCAGAAACAATCCGATCCCCTCACTCCACGAGTCGACTAACGTTACACGCGCTAATGAAGCTCGCCGTACGTCGCTGTCCGTCCTCACAGCTCAGAGAAATCCTATCAGTGCTCCGACGGCCTGCAGAGAAGCGCAGACACCATCTTGTTGCAGTTCATCGCCCGGCTAAATAAGTCAGAAAGGGGAATGAGTCAGTCATACGGCGACGGCGGTGTCCTGTTACAGCTGCTGACCCCCACAATCATCCAAAACATGGAGAGGGGGGATCATGGGACTCAACGCTATAAAAAGACCGACTGGATGGCGTTGCTTGTGTTTCCATCTTGAATGACTCATTAACGTATTCAATTCCTGATTGCAATATGGCCTAGTTAATAAAAATAGTGTCTGTTCCTGGGATTATCTAACACAGATTAACACGTAAACACTAGTTATGGCTCATCTTGGTATAAATCAGCAGCTCAAAACGCCAATATTTCAGTATTTTAAACAGAGAGAAATTATCTTTTTTTATCTTTATTTTCCATTGAGCTCTAAATCCTGCCCACCTTTCATATTTCATCCTGCCCTGTGTTTGATTTAAAGCCACACTGAGTTGAAACTCGTGTTCCTTTTCCACTGATTTATCTTCATGACCTGCAGATTGATTTACAAAAACTCAGCAACAATTATTTTTTCTTTGAACTATAATTTAGTGTTGAAATGTAGGAAAACACACGTGAAAAAACGCAAAACCAAGCTTTTTGGTGTTTTCATTCTACCATACCTCAGATTATAGAGTTTAACACACAATTAAAGCGTGCATTAGGAGATAATATTAAATCAGTTTATAATGTCCAATTTCTGGTTTTATGATCCCAAACTCTGGAAGTCTGAAGATTTACCATTTTATTAATGATTTTAACTTGAAATTATTTATTTATTTAAAGCCAGAGACTGCATTATAATTACCGCTGTGACTTGAATCACACAGTTTGGAGGCTTGATTAAACTTCTTTTAAATTCATTTAAGTCTATTTAATTCTATTGGGCTACATTTTTTGTCACTTCACTTAATTTGCAGTCTTGCATTTAGTTTCTATTTTGTTTGGGTCATTTTATTTCATTTAAATTTAACTTTCATTCATATGTGACTATTGATTGAAAAAAATTTGCTCCATGTAATTTATCTTTTCATTAAAAAACATTATTTGAATGATTTTTTTGTTTGAATTCAATTTTTTCAATTTAAATATTTTATTTTAGACTATTTTTTCATTTTATTTACTTTTATTTGAATTAATTTTGTTGTTTTAATTAATTTCTGTTAGTTTTTTATTTCATTTCAATGTATTTTTTTACCTTAAACCAATTAATTATTTTTATTTGGATTAATTTTGTGGTTTCAATTATTTTTTTATTTTACTTCTAATTGATTCATTTTTTATTCTTTCATAATATTCTTAATATTTTCAATTTATTAAAAATCATTGTATTTTTCTGTTCTATAAAGAATTTTATTTGTCTCATTTTAACACATTTCTTTTTTTTTTTTTCATTTTACTGAGTTCATAGTAACTCCCACACCCAATCAGACTGATTTTGTTACACTAAATTTATTCACTTATAAGTATTTCATTTGACTCCTTTCACATTTTTAGGTTATCTTTTGTCTCTGTTTTGTTCTATTTTGTGGAGAACTTTAATTTGAATGTATGAAAAGTGATTGAGCAATAAATGTGAGTTTGAGTTTAAATAAGGACTAATAAGCAGAGAAACATTTTCTTAATTTTCTGGATCAAAAAGCTGCTAAACTGCGTCGTTCCTCGAGCTGCCATCAGTCGTCTTTGCTGAGTTTCATCCAGGTAGTAGAGCTTCACGCCACTTTACTTCTGTGTGGAACAACTTGATTTTTGATCACTTTTGCTTAAACTCTGGACACAGCAGTCGAACTATCACTAATATCATGTGAGTTAATGCAGAGGAGCTGTTGCAGGAGGAAATGCAGGGTGGGGAGCATGTGTGTGGCTGAAGCGGCTGCTGGGGGATGGGGTGTCTGTATAATGAGGTCAGGAGGGGTCTGCTCCTCACAATGAAGGCGAAGGGGGTTCGTTTGGGTTTTATAACGGTGTCAGGAGCGAGGCTGAGGCTTGGTTGATGTTGCTCAGGGCTTTGTGTGCGTGAGTTAGGAGGAGATACAGTGGGAGGGGAGGGGAGGGGGGGAAGGGGAGAGAACAGAGGATCTTGAAGAAGAAAAATGAACGACAAGACACCTGCAGAGCCAACGTCACACAAAAGCAGAGCAGGGAAAACATTGACTGAGACATCTGCACAAGACAAGCGACAACGTGATGACTTCATTTTCACCTGAGTGGCTTTGTCGTTTACGCAGGAAACAGCCGAGCTCTCCGCTTCTTTCGGCCAGTGTCCCTGCAGATACGGCCCCACGATGGCGTCCAGAGACAGGGTGCGTCGGATGGTGGGTTTAGGAGGGCGAGCTGAGGTCCTGTCAGCTTTTTGGAAAACAGAAATAAAACAAATCAGAGTGTTTACGGCTTCTGTCTTGAAGAAACTTTTTCCTGTGAGATCATGTTTAGCTTGTAACAACACAGCATGTGATACTTAATGTGGATAAACACTCTCTTCAAGTATTTAAACGCCTGTTGCACTAAATTGCTCCAAGGCTTCCTCCACACCAGCAAGTATGCGGCATGCAGAGTCGTGTGTGTGTTTTTGGATACTGGCAGCTTTTTGTAATCTCTGACAGGTGTGGACCTGAAGCTAAAGCACCTCATATAGACTCTAGTACATCACACAAACACACGTATGTTGTCACCAGCTTTCAAAGGCGTAAAAATAAACACCTCAGCATGCAGATGTGACTTTGATGGATACAGTTTGAGGAGGTCGAGCTCAGAGGGGAACAAAGAGGCTGCTGCAGCGTGAGCATGAAGCATGCAGCACAGATCCCTCAGGTCAGAGTGCAGAGGGGCCACTCAGAGTCCAAATAACATTATGAGAACAGTGTTGTGTTTCAGGGTTAGGAGCTTTCAGGAGGGTGGCTTTATTTTCAATTTAAAGCATGTCAGAAACTTCTGGAACCAATTCAGTTCCTTAAAAGTTTTTAAAGTGGAAAAGCTTGGTACCAAGATTTTGATGAAATTCAAAAGTTGTTCCACTTTTTTCAGTTTGAACATTTCTATATGAGTAACCCTGTAATGCCTGACCAATAAAAAATGAGTTTGAAAATTATTTTTTTTGGAAACTGAGACGTTTTGACAAAATCCACAGAAAAATATTGCTTTGTCGTTTCATTCATTATATATTTCTTGTATCACATTTGACACATTGGGCAGTTTTGCCAACTATTAGAGCTAAGTTTTTCAATAAATATACATTCATTTGATGCAAAAAAGACTTAATTAAAATACGTGTAACTATTTTGATGTTATTCTTACTGCAACTATGTCAGTAAATGATTTTATGAGAGCAGACATTTGAATGTAGTGATATGAAAATCTTCAAAGTGGTACAATATGTTTTTGAAAATATATTGAGCCAGTTTTAAATAAACCTTTTTATCATTTTGATGATATAAAGGTCTTTGAACTCATGTATCAAATATAATACTATTGGTCTTATAGGGTTAAAAAAAGGGTCAAAATATAACTTTAACAGAATGTAGTGATATGAAAATCGTCAAAGTGGTAGAATACATGGGAACAAAATATTTTTAACAGGTTTCATGATGTTGAGGTAGAGGTGTTTGAAACTAATGCATCAAATATGATAAATTTGGCTCCATGCATCATTATATGAACTGAAATTATCTTTGAAATTAGTCAATATTTGTCTTGTATAATCATGCAAATTCCAGTTTTTGTCAGCAAAATGTGAAATCCTGAACTTTTTTCTATAATAAAACACTAAAACTTACAGCTTTCACAGACTCACATGATCAATCAATATCAAAATCGACCCATTAATGGACTTATCTCTTTGGAGGTGCCCTCAGTGGTTTCTAAAGAGGGTTAATAATTCCTCTAACGTGAGTTTCAGATGTATTTACCCGTCTTCAGGTCCCTGCAGAGCAGAGCTGAGGCCCTCTGGAGCTGGTAGGGGACCGTGGCTCTGAGAGGCTGCAGGCTGGGGTTGCTGCCCCCCCGGGGAGCTCCTCCACTTCGGCCCAGCATTCCTCAACCAGGGCCCGGCTGATGAAAACACAAACACTGGCTTTTTCTTTTCCCTCTTCGCTGCTCGATGCTGGATGCACTTTCTTTTCTGCACATTCAGTCAGTCAGAGCTCCTCACCTCTGAGCCCTGCGCTTCATTTTACGCACCAATGTTTGAGTTTGGAGATCAGCGGATGAACATGTTTTTAACGCAGCGGTGAATCCTCCATCCTACACACAAAACAACACAGCTCCTGCACTTGTTTCTTAAACTTTCTTCTGTGGAAAGTAGGCTCTTACAATTCCGGGAGAGGACGACCCAGTTGGCTGCTGTAGAAAACTCCTGCGCACTTATTGGTCTCCACATCCATCCGTCTCTTAAAGGGAAACTCCACCCAAAACTTGAAGCTCCCATCCACAAACCAAACCACTGAACTTTTCTCCTTCACTGTTTTTTTCTGTCTGTTTTTATGACTCTAAACTCTGGATTTCTAAAGACCAACCTTTTTTATGAATAATTTTAACTTGAAATGATTTATTTTTTAGCAATATACAGAATTATTATTACCACTGTTACCTGAATCACACAGATTACAGGTTTGATTGTACTTCATTTTAATTAATCCAAGTTAATTTAATTCTATTGGGCTCTATTTTTTGCCCCTTCGTTTAAATTGCATTATTCTCATTTAATTTTAAAAGTCATTCTCAATTGAGTTTCATTCATTTTATGTGATTTTTATTGATTTAAATATCTTATTTAATTTTACTTTTCATTTTAAATAAATATGTTTGAATTAATTTTTTATCAATTAAGATTTCTAATTTTAATTTTTTTTTCATTTTACTTCAATTTCAATTCATTTTTTCTCATTGTTGTCAATATTTCATTTAAACTACTGATAAGTTTCATGATGTATGCATTGAAATATACTTCAAAATTGATTTAATTTTCATAACATCACTCAGAAACACATTTTAAAGCCCATGGGTCATTATTTCTTACAGTTTGTCATGTACAAAATGTTGTTTTCCCTTCGCAATATTTGCACCAAACTTTAAAGAGAGTAGAGTGAAGCTTTCATGATGTTTTGATGAATATGTGCATTTCCCTGACCAACTACTTTTATATTATAACTTGAGCCAAGAGGGTGCATTATATTTACTTTTTTAAATAGTTTAGAATAAGCCATTTCCTTATGTTTAATCCTTTGATTCTCATTTCTTTGATTTTGAATAACATCACGTTTTTTCCTGACGTTTTTCTTTGCTGACAGAAAAAGTTTGAGTTACAGTTTGGTGAATTTTATGACAAACCCAAGACCAAATAAAAAAGTGTAAAGGATCAGGAGCAAACAGATGATTTTACAGAATATCATCAGTATTCACACACTTAGAGGGATGTAATGTCAGTATTTGTCAGAGATTAATGTCTCCATACTGCCACCCAGAGGATGAAAGATCTAACTTTCTGTGACAGTGACGTATTAAAACGTAAATGCACTTTATTTTGTTTGGAAGAGGCTGAAACATTAAAAAAAAACTTCTGAAGCTCCAGTCAGATTAATGTGCATGTCTCATGAATCTGTATCCAGCAAACTGA
Source organism: Thalassoma bifasciatum (assembly GCA_008086565.1). NCBI lineage: Eukaryota > Metazoa > Chordata > Actinopteri > Labriformes > Labridae > Thalassoma > Thalassoma bifasciatum. The sequence continues at coordinate 197,880 of RPOG01000646.1, read as the reverse complement.
TGGCGCCTCCTGTTCCACGTTTTCTGAAAAAAAAACTGAAGCCTGAGGCGGATTGAACTCTTAGGTATGAGTTTCGATTAGTTTCTGTTGCATGGCAGCATATGAGATTTTTGTGCATGAAATTTCAAGCCTTAAATTCTCTACTCTGATTGGTCAAAACTCCAAAACATCAGTAATAAATTCTCAATGACTTGACAACCGGCTGCACATGCTCCGACGTGAACATCAGGTCAAAATAAATGAACTCCAAGTGTAACTCTGCAGTGTGTCTTTAATCTAAAAAAGATAAATAACAGGTATTTGTGCTTCAAGAACCATTTTAAAGAACAAGTTATAAAAGTCAGTACATTCACCTGCTGGTTACATCTGTTGAATCAGAGTGACAGTTAGTTTCTTATGTTCACTTCATCTCTTTGCAGTCAGGAGAGCAGTTCCTCTAGTGTTGGCACTTTAGAAAAACACGTTATGAAACCATCAAACAGTATATTTGAGATACACAGAAACAGGAAACCAAGCAAAGCTCTCAAAATAAACTTTGAGGGGATATTATACAAGTACGAAAACAATGACGTCTGTTCTTCTGGCCATGTCCGAAAAGTCTGAACATGAAATATGAGATGAGAATCACTCTTTCAAACATCAGTCTCAGCTGCTGCGCTGTTTTGATATTTGTTTACAAAAATAAAAGTAGTGACATGTTTTTGTTATTTACTGGATTAATCTTGGTATAAGTGATGTTTTTCTAATTCAGGGGAACTAAATGTGCATTCAGACATTTCTGTTTGTCCCTCGAGGAAACGTGTTCAAAGGGGATTCGGTGTCTTCAGTTAAGTCTCGACCATCTCACCCGCTAATCTCTCATTGCACAGGTTTGAGGGGATGACAGCAGCCCACGAAGGCGCCGCAGAGTCCAAACGGCAGATGCTCTGAACCCTCAGACTCTACAGCAGCCTCTGATCGGGTCTGACGGAGGAATAAGAGTGAGGATTATATGGCTGCATCATCCACAGGATCCGGCCTTTTGGCGCTGCTGGCCGTTGGCGTCCTAGCTGCCCGGGAGGATGGGGTCAGAGACGTGCCTCTGGATCTCCTGCATCTCTGTGGCGATCTCCAAGTGCTCGGGGAGGGAGGGGAAACGCTGACTGCCGCTCATCGGTCCGGGAGGATCTTGAGGAGGGGGAAAGTCCACAGGTGGCAGAGGAGGGGGGTCGGTTTCTGGAGACATGGATACGGTGTCGTCGGAGGCAACAGTGAGGTGGATCCCGCTGGAGAGCGAATCCTTGGATTTCTGTTTGAAGTCAGAGTCTGGACTCTATAAACAGAAAGAGACGGCTTCACCTTATTTATAAAGAACATATTCAATCAAGTAATCCCTCATCTGACCTTTGACCTTTTGGAATAAAATCTAGTTTTCAGTGAGAATTTAATCAAAAGATGCTGATTTATTTTGTAATACCCTGGTTTAATGAATATGATAAACAGAAAAATTGGAACGACAACTTCATTTGTACATTGTTAAATGCTTGATGCTGATTGGTTGAAACTAGGGCTGCACGACATTGGGTATAAATGATATTTTCTTTAACTGCTTCACTCTGTTCAGCTGAATTCTCCCTGAAATGATGATACAGACTTTCACCTAATCACCTCTATCTCTCTCTCTCTGCCTCAAAGACACTATTTGTATCTGTAAAGCGTCTTAATCATGTTGATATCTGTTAATTATTGATATTAATCTATGATATTTCCTGCAAGTGATTTTTCTCAGATCAGGTCAGACTTTTAATAACGTGCTCCTGCAGAAAGGTCCCATCATTTTAGTTTCCTTCCATGACAAAATAATATTGCAGGATATGCGTTCAGAACCAGAGAGACAGTGACTCACAGTTTGTCCTTCTCCTGCATTTTGCCTTTTTTGTAGGCTTGAACAACCTTTTGCCAGAGATGTTAATCAATGATAAGTAATGTTTAGAGACATTTCTAGAAAAAACTTAGTGCATTTAGTGAAGATGGTCCACCTTGGAAAGAGAAAAAAGGGAGATTCTTGCAGGAAGCAAAGCAACAGTTTACTGTGACATTAAACTTTGACTGTTTCAAGTTTTATGGCAGCTCATGAAATCATACAGTGTGTGGGAAGGAGGACGTGAAATAAACAATAAAATTTCAACCTCAAAACCAAACTTTGAGCCTGTTCTGACAGAAGACTCAGAATATTTTTCAATTTAAAAAAAATATATAAAGAGAGACATTTCTTAAGTTATGACCTTGAAATTTAATTTGACGCATTGTTCTTTACTTATGTTTATTTGGTTTATATATTAATTTTTTTGGTTGTTGTTTGTTCTTTTGCTTTTTGTTTGTTTGTTCCAATCTTGACAATCTTGAAACTTGAGTTCCTTTTTCGAAGGCTCTAAGAGTTCTGGTGGAGGTGATGGTGGCGAAACATTTTGAAGTTTTGTGATCAGAATAGAGGTAGCAATAAATAAGAACATTGTTCTTCCAGCTGCTCCTTTCCAGTCATGCAGAGTTTCAATTTTTAAATATGTGTAATTTATCAAATATTGTAATATTGTAAACTCTCATGTATGGGACAAATAAAATAAATAAATAAATAAAAAAAAGACAAAGCTGAACAAAGCTCAGATCTGGAAGCTGCTGCCTTTACCCCTGAAAGTCTTGAATAAAGCACCTAATGTGATATTAACTATAAGCAAACTGTCAGAATGTCCGAAGCCTTCTCTCTCAGTCGCTGCACGTCACTCAGCCCAACCCTGATAACAGCAGGTGAGATGACAGAACGTTGAGAAGGTGAAATAACTGTGGGAGTTGTTGCTGTAATGTGGTCAAATATATAAATAGATGCTCATTTAGATCTATTGGAAATGTAATTGGGGATAGACAGGATACAGTAATTAAAAGGCTCAAATATATCTCAATATATCATATACCTTGTGATATGAATATTGCACATGGGTGTATTGTGATGACAACACTAAAACAATAAATTGTGCAGCCTTAGTTGAAACCCAGTGCTTCTTGCAAGCAAAGATGACACCATCATCAATCACGTGACTGTGATTCGAGACAGACCAACAGTTACTGAGAACGTCTCTGATTGGCTTAAATAACTATCTCCTGCCAAAAATAAAGACCAAATTCAAAAGTAGACAGCTTCACTTGTCCCTGAACACAACACCTGTAGAAGTGAAGCAGAGCTGTGGATCTTTACCGACTGGATGGGAGCGACCGTGTGGATGGTGGGTGCTCCTGTGCTGTAGAGCGTAGTCGGGTGAGGCAGGTGAGGGCTTGGGGAGACTGCGCTGTACGCGGGAGGAACTGGAGCCATCTGCCTCTGGAGGAGCTGCAGGATCACGTTGATGTCTGCCGTCATCCGCGTCTCCAGCCTGGGGGAGCAGAAACACAGCAAATGTGTTAAAGTGGAATTTTAAAAACGCCCTCGAGGTCTCTGTCTCTCTCTGAGCCACGTAAAGATCCTTTATTGTTGCTGCTGTATTTGCATGTCTCCCCCCTCTCCCTCCTCCCTCTCTCTCTCTCTCCTGCCTTTGTGTCACCTGTGAGCAGCAGCAGCATTCACACCACGCTCTATGCAAACACAGCAGCAGCAGAGGGAGGAGCTCTTTAAAGCATGACTCAGAGGAAACAGCTGAGCAATAACAACCAAACACATCATGTGAGGACTCAAACACCAGTGGGGGTATAGCTCAGTGGTAGAGCATTTGACTGCAGATCAAGAGGTCCCCGGTTCAAATCCGGGTGCCCCCTGTTTTCTTCCCTCTCACCTGTTTAGCTGAGACTGCAGCAGCTCCAGCCGGGACTCCAGTTCGCTGGGTCGATCCTCGGTACAGGGAGGAGGGTGGAAGCTGGCTCTGACCGAGCAGGCTCGCTTCTGGTTCTCTGAAAACTGACTGGATCTGCGGTCGGGCCAGTAACCATAGAGACCGGACATGCTGATTGGAGCTGCTGCTGTGAGAGGAGAAAATATCACATTTAATGACTGTTAAAGTTTGTCTCTATTATTTAAAATAAAGTTTGAAAAAAAGAAATAGTTCCTCATTTTCAGTATTTATTTGAATCCACAAATAAGTTTTTACTCTGGATTTTAAGATACTTGTGGGGGGTTTTAATAGACTGCAATTCTTTTGCATATATTTCTCCAAGTCCTTTCTTTTTATGGTGCAGTTTTTTCTTATTTAAAAACATTTTTTCAGTTTATGAACGATATGTTTTGTACCAGTCTATTTTGTTACGATCATATAGAGAGGCCCATTTTTGCCAGTTTGAAAAATATGAGTGAAACACTGGTTTTGTTGAGATTCTTTTTTTTTTGCCCACATTAAGTCAAAATTTTGATATTTTCTCTCCAAATTTGACCTTTTATCTGGACATTTTGATTGACTTGTACATTTTTTGACTAAATGGGCTTCTATGGTGTGAGCTTTCATTTCATCACAACAGCTATATTTTTTACTTTATTTAGGATTATGATATTTTACAACACATTTTCAATCATTTGCAAAACTCTTGAGCTTCTCGTAACGGTTAAAATCTGTTGCTGAAAAGGTACAATTTATTCATTGAATACACAAGTTTGTCTTTTTTCAGTCTTTTTCTAAACCTTTTGGCGATCTAAGTTTAAGTTTGGACTTGTTTTGGCACAAAATGCCGTTCAATGAGCTTAAAAGCATCGTCCATGTTTTCTTCCAGTTTATCACAAAACATAAATTCATTAATTTAGGGCCTGTGTCCACTATCAACAGGTTTGACATCATCGCTTTCTCAGGAGAAGCTTAAAGTTTGAGGATGGCAAAATTTCCATATTAGAGCTGCTTTTATGCTACAACATGATTCATATTAGTTATTTGTTAATTTTTTATCAAATATGAAGCGATGAAATTTGAGATGAGATATGATGCTGTCAATGGACACAAGCCCTTAATTACAGCACGAATTTGTTAGGAATTTTCCAGTTTAGTGATCAATTATCAATAATAATCCAAAGTGTTTTTCTAGACTCAGGATTTGAGAATTATTTGATTAGATTATCTAGGTCCCTCCACTCACTCGTGTACGTTCCCCCGAGGTCCACAGGCGGCCCCATCCCAGCTGAAGGTCCGCTGTGAGGCAGCAGGTTGACCACTGCAGGTGGGTAATCTCTGGCGTCACCTCCTGGGGGGTACAGCTCCACTTTACTGTGTCCCATCGGCTTCACCTCCTCATCGCTGGACTGCGAGCAGATGCTGGGGCTGCTGTCGTCCCACTGAGACCCCGCGGTCGTTCCTCTGTGGTGGTTTCCCATCGGACAGGACTGATCAGGATACGAGTCTTCACGGTCCATGCCGTCTGCGACACAGAAAAGATGACACAAAGTTAAACTGAGTGAAATCGTACGAATGTGTGTCGAGTCTAGTTGTTCACCCACCTGGTCGGTTACGGCGTCGCAGGGAGTTTCTGCGATGGCGCGTACGGCGGTAGCCACATTCAGAGTCCTTCCCCGGAGATGACTGGTTTATTCTATCTGCCTGATACAGATCAGCTTCAGTGATTTGGAAATACACAACACATCTTGGACTTAAAGGATAAAAACATTTCAAAGCAAAGGAAAGCAGAGATCATTTCGTTAAGGGAAATATTTCTAGGCATACATTTTTTCTTCTCACATCTCTCAGGTTGAACGTGACCTCCAGGTTGTTCCAGAACATGTCAGAGAAGTCTGGATACATGTCCAGCACTTCAAGCAGGTCATCCCTGAGGATTTTATGAAGGTCACAGTAGGTCAAAGCCCTGACGTCAGCGCTGGATTTACCCGGCCTCCCGTACAGGCTGATGGGTTCGCCGAAGATGTCGTTCTTCCCTGCAGGAGAAGAGTAACCGTTGGTCATTGACTCATTTCGAGGGAATAACTGAGCCAAAAGCAGAGTAAACACAGAGTAATGAAACAACAGTGATCTAAATAGCACTTCTGCTTCACACAAATCGGTTTCTGAAAACACATCTGGAAAAGGAACGACCCATGCAGCCTGGATCTGAGAGCTGGGCCTATTGGTGATCAATGCCACAGTGGAATGGAAGTGGAGCCGTGCCCAAACACCTCTGGCAACGCCACACGAAGCGAGCGTGTCTGTGTTTAGCGCGGAGCGAGTTATGGCTTTGCGGAACAAAGGAAGGAAGAATAGATAAAACAAAGTGACAAAAGCATTTAGGAAAGTATTTATAGGGGGCGTTGGTGACTGATATTGACTGATGATGAAAATTACGACAGCTTTCAGGGAGTTTCCACGCCGGCGTGTCGCTCACCTAGAATCGCCACTACGACATCATCCCTGAGGATCTCGATGGAGCCTCTGGAGACGAAGTAGAGCGCCGAGAGAATGTCCCCACTGTGGACCAGAGTGTCTCCTGGAGGAGCGTGGGTGGTCCTGAAGCGCATGGCCAGAGCTCGCAGGCAGCCTTTGTTGGCGCCGCGGAAAGCTTTGCAGTGCTGCAGGAGGCTGCGGTTCAGATGGAGGCAGATGTCGGCCTGCAGACACTCGGGGAAGCCTTTTAAAACCTGCGAGGGGAGAAAACAAAGTGTGTCAGAAAAAGTCAAAGCGGTAAAAGAAGCAGAGGCATGTGTCAGATTGATTCACGAAGGACAGACACTGGAGTGACGATCTGTTCTCACATTGAATTGGCAGGCGCCGCTGCTGCTCTGTGGCAGCACGAGTCCAAGTCACAACATGACGCAGAACAACATTTCTAAAACGACAGTCTCAATGGAAACAGTCGATGTTCAGGGGGCACCCAGATTTGAACTGGGGACCTCTTGATCTGCAGTCAAATGCTCTACCACTGAGCTATACCCCCACATGACAACTTTTTTACAAACCTCTATTATACAACTGACCAAGATTTTTATTTTCAAACTCAGTTTACAAAAAACAAATCCTAATTTCTAAGCAGATTCAAACAAACAGAAATCCTGTTTTCATTTTATTTGAGTCGACATCATGATTCAATGTGGACAAACTGGGTCATTGCATCAACAGAAACAAGGTGAACAAACAATATAGGTCAGACATAAACACTTTTACGATAAATAAATGCAGAAATAAAAACATGAATAGAGACAAAAAGCTTAAATTAGTGTTTGTGTTTCTACATTCTTAAATATGCATCCTTTTCTAATTTACATATTTATCTATTTGTACATTTTCTTAGCCTTATAGCACAATTGCCTTAGTCACATATTATAAAAATTTTGACTAATCAATTTGTGAACATCATAGCCTGATTTCTAGAGTCAAAGAAATTTAAAGAAAAGCAAAATAATTCAATAATAATAATCTTAGTAATATAAACATAGGATTAGAAATAGTAGAAAAATAATAAATAAGCATAAATAGAGTGTTGTTTCTTCTTTTCTGAGAACTTTGGAATATGACTTAGGCAGTAGGCTATGAGGCTAAAGATTTTCTGAATTTTATTTATTTCTCTATGTTTGTATTTTCACTTTCATCCATATATTTAACTATGGACATATTACTTTGTTTTGTCAGAGGAAAGAATGTTTGTAGAATGAGTGACACATGTCTTCTTTATATAAGGTTGTATAAGCTTCTGTTTGTTCAATTTTCATTTAAGTTTCAGTATTTTTTAGACAAAATATTTAAATACTTTCAGAATTGCAAAACAATTGTGCAATGTATGTGATTCCTTATTGGGAAAACCACTGAAACAGGTGGATGTTCACTTTTGAATTGTGACATTGAGATGAGGAATGAAAGTTGAATGTACTTTTGTATTAAATGCTTCAGCTGAGTGGTCAGTGTAGGATCAGGGTTTGGGCTGGATGGGAACAATATCATCAGAGATGCTGTTTAAAGAGAGGGGGCACCCGGATTTGAACCGGGGACCTCTTGATCTGCAGTCAAATGCTCTACCACTGAGCTATACCCCCACATACAACACCAGAGATTTGTGCAAAAGTGATTAAAAAAAAACAAACTAAAAGCTGTAGCTGCCAATCGTGTGTGTGTGAGTGGAAATGACTCACGGCGTTCATGTCGATGCCGTTGGTGTAGGACCAGGCGTGTTGGAAGTATTCCTCCAGCCTCTGTCTCAGGCCTCCGGGGATCTGATGGAAACGGATGAACTCTTTGACCCGCAGCATCTGGGTGTGGTAGCGCGCCGTGCCGGAGTACAGCCTCTGGATGATGGCTGACACGTTTCCAAAGATGCTGGCGTACATGAGAGCTGCACGGAGAGAGAATCAACACTGAACACGGCCACAGAAACATTTTACCGACAAATAACCCTCACCTAATTTAACCCTAACCTAATTTAGTGAAGAGTTGTAGAGAGTTTTAGTCAGGGTGCAACAAGATACCAAGTTTGGCTGATTTGTTTTCCCTTCAAACAGACTTTTCATAAATAAAACAGCCCTTTACAGGAGGAGCCAATTTCCACTGGTTTAAAAATAAAAATGAAAATGAACTCTTTTGAGATTTGGGTTTTTTTTTTCAACTTTGTATCTCATAATGTGGACTATTTCATTTTAATGTTGACTTTATCTCAAAATTTTGGCTTTCCTTCTCATACATTTAACTTCATTATCCAGCAATTTTGACTGTTCTATTTTCAAAATTTTGACTTTTTTTGTAATTTTTACTTTATTATCCTAAAACTGTCATAATTCTTTATCTTTCTGACTTTTTTTCTCCATATAACAACTCTTAATCTCAGGATATTTATGTCTTTTTGTCAGAATTTCGATTCTATTGTCTCACAATTTCAACTTTAAGTCTCACAATTTGGACTATTTAATCAAAATGCTGATTTTGCCTCAAAATCTTGACTTTTTCACACAATATTAACTTTTTTTCTTGTGTTTGACTTTATTACCCAGTAATTTTGACTGTACTGTTTTTAGATTTTTACTTTTTATCTCAAAATTTTGATTTTTTTTTTCTTGTAATTTTGACTTTGTTATCCAAAAAACTTTGCCATAATTTTTACTTTCTGACTTCTTCTGAATATTATGACTCTTTATCTTATGATACTGATTTCTTTTTCTCAGAATTTGGATTTTATTATCTCACTATTTCAACTTTTTATCCCAAAATTTTGGCCTAATATGGCTGAAGAAAAATTATAAACAAAGCTAGGTTTTAATTTTTTTTTCTATCAGGCTGAAATTAGCTTTTAGGTTTTTCTGGAAAGTATCCTGAATAAACTTGGAGAAGTTGAAGATGTAAAGTGTTTCAGTCTGGACTCACAGCCGATGAGCATGACACAGATGGAGAAGATTTTCTCGGGGTTGGTGTTGGGTGAGACGTTCCCGAAGCCCACGCTGGTCAGACTGCTGAAGGTGAAGTACAGCGCCGTCACGTACTTGTCCTTGATGGACGGCCCCGAGGAAGCGTCACTGCCGTTGTACTGTTTCCCAATCTGCTCCGCTAAGTTGTCCAACCAGCCGATCTTCAGCGCTCCTACACGAGCCGAGCTTGTGCGTTCGACGTTTCCAATGGCGTACCAAATGCACGCCAGCCAATGAGCGATTAGGGCGAATGTGCACATGAGGAGGAACAGGACGGCGGCTCCGTATTCTGAGTAACGGTCCAACTTTCTGGCCACTCGGACGAGCCTGAGGAGTCTGGCGGTTTTCAGTAAACCGATCAGGGTGGTCGTCTGAGGCTGGTGGAAAAAAAAGTGGAGATTTAATGATGACACTTTGTACCAACAAGACAAAAAAATCTGTTCCTTCCTCACCTCCTCAGACCCCGAGCGGAAGATGAGCAGATCGAAGGGAATCGCCGCCACAATGTCGATGAGGAACCAGCCTTTGAAGTAGTGCTGAGCGATGCGGCCCGGATGGCTCACCACTTCGTCGTTGTGGTTGACGTACGTGGTCCTGAAGTTGATGAGAATGTCCACGATGAACATGACGTCCACCACCAGGTCGACCACGTTGAGAGGGTTGCAGGTGTAGCCGCAGGCCTCCTCCACCTCGTTGAGGAGGAAGGCGGCGGAGTAGGGCGTGAAAATGGCGGTGTAGATGACCAGCAGCAGAATGATCCAGTCCCACACGGCTTTGAAGGGGCTGTAGTGAAGGATGGTCCATTTGTGGATGCGTGGGGCCTGGAGCTTGTACTCTGGCAGCACGTCAGCACCGAGAGACAACACCTGAGGAGAGAGAGACGGGACGGTTAGAAAATTAACGATGTGGGTGTGAAAGTTTGATCGATAACCAGTGAAATGTCCTACATTATTCAGAGGAGCTGATTTATTTGTCAGACGACAGGAACATGGAAAAACATCAGCAAACACAAAGAAAAACTGATCAACTTGAACAAAGATTACATAAAATCTTTGATATTTATCAGCCTAACTCATAATTATAATTCTATTCTCTAAATATAGCTTTGATGACCAGGCTAAATTTTGAAGGGTTTTAATTTTTCAGCGGATTTCATTCTTCAGATGAGGTTTAATATTCATGCTCTGCACCATAACTCAGCTTTTTCTCTGTGAGCGCTCAATGGTTATCAGGAAGGTTAGAGATAATGGCAGAACACAAAAAATACAAGGACTAAAAAATAGTTATTAAATAGTTACTATACTGCAAAATTTGGTATCAATCCAATACACAGTAAATGTAGGGCCAATATCGTCAATATCAATACCGATATCAAAACTTTTTACAGTGTCATATTGTCAAAATTAATCAAGAACAACACACAACCACCGAAAGTTGAAAGTTATGTTTCTGTCCATGATTGAAAGTCAATAACTCCAATTCTTTATCGATAACTCCTGTGAATTTTCTATGAACAAAAAGTAGCTTTATAGGTTTTCTGTGTCAATAACATTTTATAGAGTTAACAAGCGAATAAATATGAAATTGGTCAATGGATTCAGATATCTCTGGATGTAAATAAACAAATAACAATGAGTTAAAATCGTACATCAGGTGACGCTCATGCATTGTTTTATTGTATGCTATTGACTGCAGTAGGCCATCTCACAAAGCTTTGAGTTGTTGGGAACCTTGAGCTTGCCGTAGTTATGCTGGAAAACATTTACCTGATAGTATTTTGACTTTTTTGACTGTTACGTATTGTTCACAAAAAGTTATTGTGATGTTTCTGAGATGAAAGTTAAAATTCTGTTTTAAAACCAAAGTTTTAGTGATGTATGCTAACTACTAGCATATCAATGCAATTTCCTGTTTACATTAGCATCAAGCTAGTGCTGTTTTTTACATCCTTTGTATTACATTAGGAGATGTTTCGCATATTGAAGGTATTGAATATGAATCTCTAGTGAAAGAGTAATATAGATTTCTTTGTGTGTTCAGTTTTATAGCTTTTTAGGTAAAACTTCAGAGTTTTTCTTGGAAAACTGTCATTTATCTCCTAAGCTAAATGAGCTGGGGAAGGATAGTCAACATGAGGTTTGGTTGGCACCATGTGAGGAATCGATGAGAGAATCGTCAGGCAAAAAGACTAATGATGTCGATGGATTGAACCACTTCTTTTGGATTGTTAACAGGATTTCCAGCCCTAATACAATACAATACAGTGCAATATAGGACCATGCAATGTGGTCTAGTAGGATACTGTATGAAACCGTACAATACTATGTAATATTGTAGAGTGACATATGATAAATTTAACATAACAAGATACGGTGGGGTTTGATATGCTATGATGTGCTACAATATGACAGGAGAAGTCATACTACTTTACACCGTGTTCAATTTGTCCGACCTGGAATTAGATGGATGGATGAACTTGTTTGTCACATGACCTCAATTTAGCAAAATCAATCGAACAAATCACAGAAAAAGCAGCCACTCAAAGGAAGAGCTGTTCAAATGAAAGAACTTAATACAAATATTATCATTGGATGCTTCACACACTATCAGAGACAGACACAGGTTTTCTGGAAAAGGTGTGAAAACCGTCACGTTTTGATTTGCATCTTCCTGATGGTTGCAAATAAAATACTGCAAGAAGATTCTCAGGAGACAAAGCAAACAAATCGACAAAGCAGCAGCGAGACCAGAACGAACTCTAAACTGATATATGCAGTTACAGTTTAACTCAGTAAAACGGACGGTAAATAGTGAAAGAGACAGTTAAAGAAGATCTCACTGACCGGTAGAACAATCAGAGCCTCTTTATCCACAGTTTCCTCCTGGTTTCTCCCACAGCAGTAAAGGAGGAGGCCTCTCCAAACTCTCTGAAACCCGATCTGCCTGCTGTGCAGCGGCCACCTCATCTCCTGCATCCTCTTCCTCTAATTTATAAAACCTATAAGTCTTAAATAAATTCACAGGCTGCTAAGAAAAGCTCTGGCTCGCTCGCTGAAAGAGTCACATCTGTTCTCCACTGACCGTTCACTAAGTCTAACCCCTTTAATGAGGCCATGTGACCCCTCCTATCAGCGCTCTGGTCAATCGTGAACCAGAATTAAGTACTGGTATCGATCTGTGCCATGCTGAAGAGTGTTTTTAATTCATTCTTGTTAACTGCAAGGTCAGGTCAGCGCTGTGCTGACGTAACAGTCTGCAGGGTTAAAACTCTGTCCTCAAACAGTGAATTCCTGAAACCAAGGTGTGCACGATACTTCAGCCGTATGAAAAAAAAAAAAGCTTTGCATGCTTTTTGTCCTTCTGTTCTCCTCACAAACCCTCCATCATCATTTGAATGTTAAATTTGCATAATTATGGTCATAGACACCGGGGTAAGACCGACTGCAGGAACCACCAACCTGACATGGGGACAAATCTATTTCCCTGCTTCAAAATGTCATTTCTCTCCACTCCTCCAGTTTGAAAGACCAGAAATAGTCCAAGAAATTGTTTCTCAAGGAAGAACGCTTCAGTTCTTCTCCATATTTGGTGAACAAAAAACTCAGGAGCTCAAAATAAGAATAAATCGACAGATGGACTTCTGGACTCTTGCTCCATGGATCAGTTTGTTATGACTGATAATCAGAATATTTCATCAAAAGAAATAAAAAAAACATGTCTGTAACTGATCACAGGAGCTGAACAGATGCAAAAAGACAACACAATAATTAGAAAATAAACACACGAGTGAAAGTTCATTCATCCAAGAAGTGTCAAGTTATTGATGTCGTCCGCTCTGTTTCATAATGATGACCAGAGAACAACTGACACCGCCAGTTTGCACGCAACAGCTCTCCACGCTTCCATCATTACGCTTATAATTAACACAGCGAGAGCTCACGCTTTACACACGGATTCATATCAAGAGTAATAAAACAGAGAACAGGTGTGAAAGCACGAGGGGGGGGGGCAGTCAGGGCAGGAAATGAGGGATAAGTGAGCGTGGATGATGTTCAGCTTCAATTCAAACAAACTTTTCTGACTTTTATACTCAATTTGAGACATATAACAATAGGAAAGTGCACTTTTATCAAGTCTCAGTCACTTAAATTCTGGAAAATAAAACAATATTGAAGTTTTTCTGATATTGCATCCAGATAATTCTGTTAATTCCAAGCGAAACAAACACATCTGTTTCTGCAGGAGTAAACCTGAAAACCAGCTGAAACATGAGCAACACAAACACAAAATGTTATAAAAGCGCAAAGATTCAGTGCATGTCTCAACTTAAGCTCCACCTGTGGAGGAAGAGGAGGCAAATAAAAGAAATCAGGGAGTGAAAAACGAAACTAAAGGGAAAGTCTGAGTCTCAGGAAGTTTACTCACAGGCTGAAGTTTACGCTTAAAGCTCATGCTGAGGCGCAAAACCCAAAGGGCCAACACAGGAAGACGACTGAGAGACGAAACCTCGGCAGGCGGCCGCGCTCCATCAGATTGAGCCTCCCCCTCTCTCTCTCCTCCTGCCTCGCTCGCCCGGCCTGTGTGTGGCCCGGCCCTCACCACAGGATCCTCTTACAGGCGCAGGCAGAAAATCAACTCTGTGAGCAAAGTCTCCGCCAGAGGGCCTGCTGCTGAAAGTCAAAGTTTGTTTGACCTTTAACAAGAGGAACAAACGTTGACTTTTTAGATCCAGCACTTTTGACTTTATGCTTTAAATTTCGCAACCTAAAAGAAAATAATACGGCTGAACTATTCGCAAAATTAATCTAATTTTGATTTGTTGTGACATTTTTTTAGGTTCTTCATCTTATGTGTTGTTAAAATCAACTGCTTTATCAAAGAGGACGATTTTTTTTGTTAACATTCTTGTTTTGAACTATTTCAGAAAGTGAAACCTAGATATTTAATAGACTCATTTTACATAGAGTGAATAATTTTAAGCCTTTATTTCTTGAAATGTTGATGGGTATGGCTTTCAGAGAATGAAAACCCAAAATCAGTGTCTCAGAAGGTTTTAATATTACATAAAATCAATGCAGAGGCTCTAAAAAGATTTGTTACGTTCTGGCCATTTTCCAAATTTTTTAACCATTTTTGCCACTACAAACTTATTTTTTCAAGCTACTTCTTTTCATTTTTGTCATTTTTCACCGCTTACATTGTTTCTCTTACAAAGTCAGTTTGTTTCTTTCTCTCTCGTCACAAATGAAAATGTTTTAATATGATCTACTTTTTGTAAGTAGCCCCTAACGAATGAACTAATATGCTGTTGTAAAACAAGAAAGCAGAGGCAGATAAACCTATTTTTTTAAGGAAAACAAAGTTCTTTGTAAATAACTGTCCTGCAGCTTATTTAGCCTCATGTTTGCTGTCTCTGACATGTAAAGTTTTCATTCATCTTCAATCCCTCATGTGAACATTTTCAGCTCAACTTTGCACTATTTACCTTTGTATCCATATATATTAGGGTCATATATTACATTGAAGCTTGTTTCTGTGAGTTAACAACAAAGAAAATTAAAAATCTCATAACTTTGGCTATAATATGCGAGGTTGGTGACTATTTCTAAAATTTAGACTCAAGCATCTCTTACTCTTGGCCTTTTGGCTCAAATTTGGACTTTTTTCCTCATAGTTTTGACTTCTGAATCTTAAAATTTTGACTTTTATTCTCAGAATCTTGACTTTATTTGCCCAAAATGTAGATTTTTCAAACACAACTTTGACTTTTTTAGCTTAAAATTGTAGCTTTTTTTCTCGAATTTGACTTATATTTCAAAATTTTGATTTTTTTAAAATCTCAAAATGTAACTTATTTCATCACTTTACCTTAGTATCTCAAGATTTTGACTTTTCTTGAAAGATTTGACTTTTTATCTCAAATTTTTGACTTTTTCTCTCAAAATTCAACTCAACATGAGACAAAACAGATTCCAAGCACTGGTTACAACCACAAGGAAAAGAGGTGTGCGACTGTACTGTATATCTGCAATTGGTCTGTTGAAGTGCTTTTCCACTTCAGCATTTTCTGGACACCAGGACATTTTGAAGAATTTTATAAAACCCCCCCCGGACATGATTTTACCACCAAAAGAGAAGGACATGTACAGGCAAAAGAGAACGCTTGGTCACTTTGCAATATATGCTGACATGAGTGCTGCTTTAGTACAGAAACACTGACGAGATCCAGGTAAACGTCTCCAGATCTGATGTAATACCCTCTTCCACGACCAGGGGGCGCCACATATACATAATTCATCATCCCCAGACACACAAACACACAAACACTCACACGCGACTCGCTGCAGCTCAGTGAGGCTCTCTGCAGTTACCAGTCTTTTACAATCAATCACACTCTGTGCTTCATGTTACGCAGACGAATCAATGCCGGCAAAGATCAATGACAACCATCATTTCCCTTTCTGTAAGGTGCCAATCGAAATCCAATTACAAAGGCAGGATAACAAAGCATTTTATTGTATAACCAAAGATAACTGAGAGGGAAAGAGGCGTATGGATTTTGTTACAGGTAAAACAACATGATGATTGTTAAGAAAACGTGTGTGTTTGTTTGTGTATTGACAACAGATGACATTTCCTCTCTCGCTGCAGTGGTTGACCTCAAAGCTGACCTGCAGGGTTTGACTTTAGACCTTTGACTATGATCCCGCTGTGAGTCGATACAAACACTTCCACCAGAGTCAAACTGTCCCAAAAGATGGTGAGAGGAAGCTGTGGAGTGATCGAGTTTGCTTTGGTTGGAGATTCGTCAGCAGTTTGAGAGCAGGCACACCGCCCTCCACGTCCATTAGCTCCACAGGCCAAGGTCACTTGTAGCATCAAGCCGCTCAATAACCTCACAGCTGTTGGCCTTTTTTTTTTTTCGCTCGCTTTCATAACTGTGTCACCAAAACTCCTCTTCACAAACACAGAAGCTCTCACACAAAAATCTGCACCGAAACGTCTCGACCAACCAATCCAAAACTCACCACAGACGATCCTCTAATTCTGTTTTTATATCAAAAGAATATTTTCAGGAGACGCAACATTATTCAGAGCTCATGCAGCCTGCAGATACAGAGAGAAGAAATGTCTTTCTTGAGCAAAAGAAAACATTTGAAGTCACAATTCAGGACAAAGCTGATGTGAAAGATTGTGACGTCTGTCAGGAAGAGACATGCGAGAGACGGATCGATGCAAAAACCGCACGAGAAAAACATTCAACAGGCCTTCAACTTAAAGTTCAGGGTAGAAATACAAGCAATATTCTTTTTTTTCTTCTCATCTTTCAGTTTTATTTATTCCAGGGCCACAGAAGCCACGCTGCGCTCACACTGTGCACCAAGTCACAGCCGGCTGTCGATACCACTCTGACTCCTGGTGTGAAACAGCGAGATCTCACCGACGCCGCTACAGCATGTTCAATCCCAAAGCAGTTACATTTGCAGAATGTTTTATCCTCAATACTGAAAATCAAATCCTTCATAAAATAAACCACCAACCATGAGCAATTCTGAAGGTTGAATGTCTAACGGTGGCTTCACTTCTTGTCATGACCCCACGACTACGCAGCTCTGCACTGCAAAAATAGAAATCTAAGCAAGTCATTATGTCTTATTTGTAGTAAAAATTGTCTTATTGTTCTTAATTTGAGCCACATTCACCAGACCAGGTCATAAAAATGTCTCATTTCAAGTTTTTCTAAGACAAAATGAGGTGTAAATTGCTTGTAACAAGTCAAAAAAATCTGCCAATGGGATAAGACAAATTCACCCAGGAAGTTTCTTGAAATTAGAAAGATGTCTTAAAACATGAATCTTTTATCTTATCCAAATGGCAGATTTTTTTTTACTTGTTACAAGCAATTGATGCCTCATTTTTGTCTTTAAAAAACTTGAAATGAGACATTTTTATGACCTTGTCTAGTAAATGTGGCTCAAATCAAGAATAGTAAGACAAATTTTACTAAAAATAAGACATAATGACTTGCATAGATTTCAGTTTTTGCAGTGTGTTTCTCAGACAGTCACTTTTTCTGTCGCCTATGGACTTAATTTTGAAGTTTTGTGACATGAATAAAAATTGTCAAGCTAGAAACTGCTTATCTAAGATAGTTCTAGGTATTTATAAAGCTTCACAAAGATAAATTTACAGATTCAAGCTAACTGTGGATCTCTACGACTTAAAGCTCCCGTGTGTAGCTTTTATCTGCTGCTTAATGCTTCGATATGATGCACCAAAGGAATTAAAAACAACTGATTAGTTATTGATTGATACCTGAATAGTTTTTTTCAAGAAATTACTCACAGAATAAAATAATCAAAGATGTAAGAAGGACAGCTTTGTCAGCGAGGGGAACCAAAACTGACAGAAACTGAAAGTTACTCACAGGAGCTTTAAATATCAGTGTATTGTCAGTTTTAGGTGACTGAGCTCAAATTCTTGCTGTTTCCTAATCGATCCTATGATTAAATGCATAAAAAGACCAAAAAAGATAACTTTTTTTTAAAAAGTTCATAATTTTTTTTCAAAATATATTGTGGTACATTGTCATATGAGCCAAATATCAACATGCACGGCCATTTGTAGAATTTCAACAAAGTTGCTCAGTCATGCACAACTCCCACTTTAACAAACAGATATTCTATACATATATTTATCTCATTTTCTTAATTGCATATGCTTGTAATTCATGTATTCATTTCTATTTTATTTTATTTGGGGGGTTTTGCATGCAAACACTTGTTTTTATATTCTTAACATTATTCTGATTGTGCTCTTGTTTTTTCTTAACTTTTTGCACCAATAGACCAAGACAAATTCCTGGTGATGTAAAAACTACTCTGCGGTAAATCTGATACTGATTCAACATTTTTAAAACCACACATGAAGAACTTTTCAGACTTTTGTGCAAATTCTTTAGAGAAGAAATGACTGAGCTGTGGAGAGGTGAACAGAACATCTTAATAGCTCTAATTTTACTTCTCAGAAAGGTGCATGGTGACCCAAAGTGAACAGATTCTAACTAAATCAGCATCACTTGTTCCTTTCTAATCAAGTTTTCTTTGAATCTCTGTGCTGGTTTTTGGCTGTGCAGCTGCATAAAGTGGAATCAAACCCCCAGGCGGGTTGGAGAGAGAGTTCGCTGCCCTCCCTGTGGTAAAATGGGTCAATAGGCACTGCAAAAACTGCAAAAACTGAAATCAGAAATGTCTAATCCTACTTGATATGTGCTGCGTTAAACTGACAAGTCCAGAAGCTTCTTATTTCATGGTATTAAAAGACAAAAACGACCTCTGAATTGCTTAAAATGGGTAAAAACTAAAACTTCCAACTAGATAAGAAAAATTTGCTCACCAAAGTTTCTTGAAATTAGATTAATGTCTTTATACAAAACTTTTTTCTTATCCCATTTGCTAATTATTTTAATGTTACAAAAAAATAAAACATTAACATTTTCTTAGACTTCATTTCTTGCAGTGTGAGGGACGGATGGAGTCCCGAAGTGTCAAACCTGCCAGTTCAAACTGACACAAACTCTAAGTATTCAAGAAGAGACTTCAAAGAGAAGCTTTCGTTGCTTTTCCTTTCCACTATTCACTCCCAGAACTCGGCTTGTATCAGAGTATTTCTCTGCGTATGCGTCTGATAACAGTGTACAGTGAGACCCACTGGTGTGATAAGAGGTGATGGATGAGCGTGCTCTGCAGCTGGTGTCATACATGTCACACCTCAGGTGAGATTATTCCTTCACACTTCACCCTGTGACTGCAGATGTCTTCTAGCATCTTCACTGAGCTAGAAGCATCAACTATTTATAGACACGTCTGAACTATATTTGTGCCGAGGTGATGACGGGGTATGAAAGTGCAGCCGGAGGGACGACAAAATGGCCATGACCTGAGCGACAGGACTCAGGATGGTGGACGTTCGTGTGCCGCTCACGCAGAGAGTTATTTCAGATTTTTTTAACTTCACCTGAGGAGAATTTTCATGTTCATTTCAGTGAAGTAGAGCAGAGTAAAAAGAAAGATGAGGTTTCGAGGACTCGTCTCACCTGCGTGACCTGAGTGACTTTCTCCGTGACGTTCTGGGTTCTGTCTTTAATCTTGCTCGGTGCGATGATTTCAATCTCAGTGGGCGAGGGGGGTCTCATGCGGTCGGAGCCAAAGGTGAGAGTAACCTGAGGGATGCGGTTGATGGTTCTGTGTCTCATTAAGTCGGAGTCTGACGTGGAGTTCAGAGCGCTGGGCTTCAGATCTGCAGCAGGGGAAATTATTTAGAAGAGTGTGGATGAGGAGAGGAGGAGGAATAATGATGTGATGAGTAAAGTTTGTGATGATTTACTTCTAAAAATATCTGTAATTTCATGTCTGACACTCACTGCTGTTGGTTCGAGCGTCTCCAGGTCGACTGTTCCACTCCGTCCTTATGCAGTCGATGTTATCCAGCGAGGACGCTCGTCGGAGGCTGCGGACGCTTTCCCGAGAGCAGCTCCTGGGTAACGACCCCCTGGGGAAGGCGCTGCCGGGGTCCAGTCTGTCCGTCAGCAAAGAGCGCTGCTTACTGGAGGTCTGGGCTGAAAGAGAGGGGGGGTCCTGGTCCTGCTCTATCAGGGCCTCGGTCTCAGACTGCATACAACTCTCCTTGGATGGGATCCTGAATTCTTTGAGGGGGACTTCTTCGCTGTTTGGCTGTAGAAAACAAAAGAGCAACGAGGCCATGATGCTAAACTCTGGGAATGTTTCCTCCCTGCCAGAAAATCCTGACTTATACATTAGCAGGACTCAGGAAATAGTTTCTCACTAGGAGTAATTCATCAGAAGAGAAGAAATGTTTAAACAGAGATGAGGAGATTAGAACTCAGTGGCAGATTTCTCATCTTTTCCTTTGGTGTGTTTCTGGTGTGAGCTGAGACACTGGACTCAGAATTTTAAACACTTTCCCTGACAGGTGAGACTGCACAGTGCTTATTTAATATTTAGACTTTTTATATGTGAATAGTCGACCTTTTTCTTACAGAACATTAGTGTGAAAACAATCCTCTTCCCTTAGCTTAATGCACATGTCAGGAAAACATGGTTAAGTGAGAGTACATCATGCATATGTGTTTTTAGCATCTTAAGCATCTGATGCTTTCAGGTTGAGAAAACTTGCTGAGGTGTCATTTGTGTGCACAACTAAGGTTAGGGAGCATCCTATAAGATGTAAGAGCAGACTCTTTAAGTGTGCCTCAGTAAAATGTTCTCAAATCAGATAATCAATCATGCAATGTGGAAAAAAAGAAGTTGTGTGTGCAGTGGCATGCACAGACATTTTAAAGGCAGTTTATTATGTTTTAAGCAGCTAATGGAGCAGATCGGCTAAGGTAATCAACCAAGAGGATAGTTATGCAAGTGTTTGGCCCCTGAGGGCACTTAAGTGTGTGTTTTGGCTCCCTGGAGAGCAGTTAATTATGTTTAACTAAACAAAAGGGCAGATTGGTGTGGTTCACTAACCAGGAGGGCAACTAAATGTGTGTTTTGGCTCTCGAAAAAGGCACTTAAGTGCATGTTTTGGCTCTGAAGAGGGTTCTTAAGCACACTGTTGCTCCTAATAGGAAACTTTTGTGTATTTTTGGTGTTTAAGAGGAAACTTCAGCATGTGTTTTGGCTCCCACGTGGAACCTTTAGTGGTTTTTTTGGGGCTCTTAGGAGGGCAGTTTGTCATGTTTTAATTCGCCTAAGGGGCATATTAGTTTGGATCACCAACCACAAGGGCAGTTTGTCATGTTTTATTTCACCAAAGGGGCATATTAGTTTGGATTGCCAACCACAAGGGCAGTTTAAGTGCATGTTTTAGCTCAAAAAAAGGCTCTTTAGTGTGTGTTTTGGTCCCTGAGAGAGCATTTTAGTGTGTTAAAGGCTCCTACAAGGGCACTTAAGCATGTGTTTTGCACCCAAAACCCCTTTTTGGCACAATTTTTGGCTCCCAAAAGGAAACTTTTGCGTGTGTTTTGGTTCCCAGAAAGGTAGATTATCATGTTTTAACCAGCAAAGGGGGAAAATTAGTTTGGATTGCGAACCACAAGCACACTTAAGTGCAGACTTAAGCAAGAGTTTGACTTCTGAGCGGCTCCCAAGAGGAAAACTTTAGCGTGTTTTTCAGCTTCCTTGATGGTAGTTTATCATGTTTTCACCAGCCAACCAGGACCAAGATAGCTCTTCAGCATCTGTTTACCTTGCAAGAAAGCACTTTTGCACAATCTAGTTCCAAGGAGGGCACTTTAGTGAGTACTTTTCATCAACTGTGGGTGTGTTTTGAGTGTGTGTGGCTCAGCTCACCTGTAGATA
Source organism: Thalassoma bifasciatum (assembly GCA_008086565.1). NCBI lineage: Eukaryota > Metazoa > Chordata > Actinopteri > Labriformes > Labridae > Thalassoma > Thalassoma bifasciatum. Next base: position 176,193 of record RPOG01000646.1, on the reverse strand, counting down.
GTCCACGACCACTCCTTCAAACTGATCTTTGGAAAGTGACGGTCGCCTCATGGAGCGCAACACTGGCAGCCTCATCTTCAACCTGCGATTCTGACCTGACGGAGAGAGTCGTCAACGAAAACTGATGATACACTATCACAAAAAAACATGAAATTTTTCACACATCATAAACTGACTGAGGATGTTTGTCTCCTAAATTTATACCAGATTATAATCAGAGTCCTGACATACATGAGCACAAGGATTCATGAGTTGTTTACACAAACAGAAATGGCGTGCATCCATCATGCCTCTTGTGTTTAAATGTACGTCATGCAGGTGAAACAAATGTTTACAGTAATTCCATCCTTGGGCGACTCTCTGTCTGAGGCCCGGCTTCTTCAGGGAACAATCCCTCAGCTCCTGGAAGTCCAGGATGAACATGATGACATGGCCTTCTTCGTTTTTCACGGGGACGACGTCCACCAGGCACGGTCTGCAGGTTCCTTTAGGTTTAAGAGAAAAAAGAGAGAAGGTTGAGTCCACACGAGGCTGCTCACATGTTTCTAAAAAGGTCATGAGGTGGAAACAGTGGAGGGTGATGAAGATGAAAGAGTCTAAATAAGCTCACACCCATCAGGTCTAACTTCAGTCTGCAATCAGTGAGGTCTAAGAATAGAAAGAGGGGAGAGGTAGGATCATACAAACACACATCATACAGCAGATGAAGTGAGCGCCTGCTTTTACTCCCATTCACAACAACGCTCTGACAGGAAAACACGACCAGGGTGAAGGAACGACTGAAAATACACCCCCAGACCAAAGAATTATACATCTTTCTTTTTATTCAGGGGGAACAAACATCCTCTTTTCCTCGGACATGTCCCATTTTTTGGTCAGAAATTATGTCCGGGGGATTTTATAATATATACTTCTGCCAAATGTCCAGGGTTTTCTCAGTTTATTCTATAGCCCATTTATATTTATGATAAATTACTGCACTTGGCTACTGACATTATTCTGATGAAAGGACGCTGGATGCAGGAAAACATGCTCTGACTGCTTGTGCTCTAAAACAATAAATGCTTAAGTTGAAATGTATTTTTAAGGACAAACTGCAGATATACAGTAGAACCACTATGTTCAACGTAGGAGAAATTTTAAGTCAAAATTTTAGGAAAAAGAGGCAAAATTCTGAACACAAGGTCAAAATATTCAGACAAAAGTCACAATTTCCAACTAAAAAATAAAAATATTGAGGAAAAAAAAGGGGAAAATTGATGGGAAAAGTCCAAATGAATCAGTTTTTGAGATGAAAAGTTAAAATTTTTAGGGTAAAAGGTAATATTTCTGAGACAAAAATAAAAAATTTGGGGATAAATGGTTAAAATGTTTGGGTTGAATTTCACAATCTTTGGATAAGGCAGCAAGATTGAGGAAAAAAAAGTCCAAATTTATCAGTAGTTGGAGGTATTAAGTCAAACTTTTGAGACAAGAAAAGGCAAAATTGAGATTAAAAGTCATAATTTTGACATTTATTTTTCAATTTTGCCCCTTTTTTAGAGTAATTTGACCTTTATCTTAAAATTTTGCTTATATATGATCAAAAGAAATCTCAACACAGGCAGATTTGGGTTTTTATACTTTCAACTGAAGTAAATTGGCTCTGTTACCTCACCTAAGGTTTTATTATAGAAAATTCCCACTTCAAACAGAAAAAAGTGTTTTAAATAAATGTTTGGGTCATGAAGTTTCTTTGTCATCTTTGAGGATCTTTGAGTAGTTTTGCAGGATTTCCAAAAAGCTGGGTAAGGGATCTTCTTTTTGGGGTTTTAGAAAATGGTCACCTTATTGTTATGAGGACTTGAAGTGGGGAAAAACCCTGTTCAAACTCTTCAGATCTGATCCCTGTTATTACAGTCTTTCTGGGAACACTGTTGTGCTGTTTATGATTGCAGATGTAAAGAAAGGATGAGGAAGAATGATTGAGTTTATATCAACAAAGGCAGACCAGACGACCAAAGCGTGGTGAATGACCGAAGAGGCCCCTGAACGACTGTGGCACCAAATTAAAGCAGTTTTTCTTCCTGATCACCAGCGTCTTCGTCCCTGTTATTAAACTCATCCATTCAGCTGTTGCATGCTCTCCTCAGAGATCTACAGTGGCTTGCAGGGATTGTTTGTCCTCTCCTTGCCTCTCGTTGTCTCACCTTCTTTATCGTAGTACAGGATCTCCACCTTCCCCTCCTCGGAGCCCAGCAGAGCCTGAGCCAGTTGGGCCAACGCGCTCTTCATGGTGCCGGGTCCCACCAGGAACTGACAGGTGCACGGCTGCTGCATGATCTCCGCACGCGTGAAGCCGAACATCTGACAGAAACCTTCGTTACAGTAGATGATGCCGCAGTTCTTCATCTGGGCGTTGGCGATCAGGAACTTACGATCTGGAGGACGGAGAACGTTTGGTGTTAGAAATGATCATTTTACATGAACACAAACACAAATAAACCTCAGAGCTTCATGACTTTATTGCTTCTGTTTTGTAGCTTTATAATCTTGTCTCATTACTGTTTAAAGTTTTCAACTGACTTAAATAAATGACATTTTAAAAGTAGAGTCGTCTTGTTAAAATTGAAACTAATAAGCAGTAAAAAAAAAAAAAAAAAACTCAGGCTTATGGGAAGTTACAAAATCAACCCATCGACTGCAATCTGTTTCCTACAATAATCAGAAATACTTCATTTTTAAGTTAGCTTCTAATCTGTGATTGTAGTGTTGTTTTGTCTCATTTTAGTTATGTTCTTCAGATTATGTATCGTTTTTAACAATTGTACAGTGTCTTCGAGTTTTGAAAAGCGCTATATACATAAAATTTGTATTATTATTTATCATTTAATAATACTACTGGGGAAATTTAGTGTTGCCAGATGCTCATCACACAGAACAAGAGTAGAAAAAATAATCAGAGATAAGAAGAACAACAACAAAATATTTTAAAAAATTGAAATAGAATGAAATAAGCAATTGGATAGAATAGAAAAATAGGATAAAATACTAAAATAAGTGTGCAATGGGTACAATAAACAAATAATAAGCAATAAAATTACACTAAGTACCAAAATAAATGTAAGAAATAGGAAGAGTTATTTACACGGTGGTGTGACAAAACTAACAGGTTTTCTAGAAATTGCACTCATGTAAACTAAATTACTTAAATGATTGAAAATGTATACTGCACATGAAAAACAAAACATGCAGACTCATTGCAATGTCCATCCTTACATTTAGAGTTAGGCTTTCCTGTAGCAAACATCTCTTTTTTTTGTGTCTTTTTCACTGCAACCAGCAAAACATTCAAATATTTGTCCAATTCAGGGCAAATTTAAATAGCAAATTAGATTAAATCCCAACATGACCTCCTGCAGTATTCTAATGGCAGACAGTGCAGTTTTTCTTTAACCTAAAATGTGTCAGAATGCAGGAAGAGACAAATCTAAATAGTGAAAAGTGGCAAAAGAGGTAGAAATAAAAGTAAGTTGGAGATGGAAAAAATGGATGAAAAGTAGTGAAAATTGAGGGGAAATTTGAAAAATGGTCAGAACGTAGCAAATTTTTTCAGAGTCCTGACATTTCTGTAAAAAAAAAATCTCCTTTTTGTATTGAACTTAAGTACTATTCTTATTTTCTGAGACACTAATTTGTTTTTTTCATTATTATCTGTAAGCCATAATCATCAACATTTTAAAACAATGAAGGCTTGAAGTACTTCACTGTATGTATAATGAGTCTATAAAATATCTGAGTGAGCAAAACAATTTTATTTTTTCAGGATGTTCTCATTTCGTGGGACGTACTTGAGTATTCAAACAGAGTTTTGTAAACAGATTTTGTTTTCTTTACCAAATTCTTACTTTTCTCCCTCATGCATGTGATTTTCTTATTCAAAGATAAGAATCATGAGAAATATCATTTCCTTCAATATTAAAGTTGATACCAACAGCACATAAGATGAGGAAGGGCACAATAAGAGGCTTTTTTGATAACCATAATTCCTCCAACATTAGGAATATTTCCTGTTTATTCCATGATCTTTTTTTTCCTTTTGAAGGTGTTATGAAACATCCTGTCGATCTTTTCTTCCTCTGTTTTTACCTTTTGTGCATCCGTCTCTAATCAAAGCTGCTTGAGGATCACATATAGTGAAAAGGTTAAACCGTACTCAGCTTGATTGAACAGAAAACCCTTAAGTAAGAAATGATCTGAGTGGCTTTTAAAGCTCCACTCAGCTGAAGTGAAGCTGATGAAGTCCATTATTCCTCGGTGCTAATGTTATAAGTGTCACGGTTTTTCCCAAGTGACTGAGGAGGAGCAGGTGGGCACTTGAAGATGAGAGGCACACCTGCTCACAGGGAGATTAGAGGTTGTTAAGGTCTGTTCGGCTCAGATTGGAAGGTTTTACCCAACATTTCACAACTTTAATCAGATAATTGTTGACATTTTCTTCTCATGGTAGTATACTGTAGATAGAGTAACTCCTCGCTGTTACCTGGAGGTTTGCTCATCTTTCAGTTCTGTTATGGAGGGTTTTAGTGCACAAACAGAGGGACCATGTGAGTGTTTTGTTCCTGCTAATGGAGTGATGCCAATGATCCAGATGAAAAGCACATACATGTCCTCTGCAGCCTCTCGGGGACCTTTGTGTTACCGTGTGCTGAACTGGGTTAAACAGCTCTCCCTGTTTGTTTGCAGGCCGAGCAGACGAGAGGAGGGGACTCTCTCTCTCTCAGCTCCTCTCTGTAAAGTAAATGGCTGAGCCCCTCTGATGGAAAGCACATCTAGTCCAAAGTCATTATCTGGGACCCAGAGCGGAAACACTGATCGTCACACGGTTGCTTAGCAGCACTGCTTTTCTGTAGCACTCACCTGGTTGCACATGTACATGCTGCTGCACAGGCACAAGAGCAGTGGAGGCATTTGCATAGTTTGGAGAATAATCAGCTGCTGATATAATCAAATAAAAACTTTGTGAGTTTCCAGGAATCAGCTTTTTCATCCTTGTTTGGTTGGATCAAATTAAGGTTATTATAAAGCACAATGTTTACTCCTAAAGCCTCAACAAATAAGGAAATGACTTGTGTTTGATAAACACGAGTCCAAAATGAACCCAACAGGTCATCTGTGTTTTATCACAGGAGCTAAGTGGTTGTAGGAATGATTTATTTTTCCATTACAGGCAGTGGAAGATGTGAGCTAATGGAACATATTGTGAGGCATCAGGTGTGCACTCAACAGCAAACACATTCGCAGGTGCATGAATCCATAATGTGATATGGAGGAAACTAATCTGCACTTTTCCTCAAAGCATTCACCTTTCTTTCTTTAAAATCTGAAATAGATCACACTGTTTTTGTTTTTGTTGCCTTTACGCACTCTACGTTTTGCGCACTTACTTTGCTCGTCGAATTTCCTGATGATAGTGTCCAGGTAGGTGTTCTGGAGCGCAACATGACCGCGTCTCACAGGCATTTCTGTGCCTAGAAGAAAACACTTCCCCTTCACGCGTGTGTTTTCTTGGAAAAACAATCAGAAAAGGAAAGATGTTTAAAGTCCCCGCTGTGGAGAAAAGTACCAGATCCCCTGAGAGCGAACGCGTCAGCGGCAGCTTCCGACTCCTTCAGCTCTGGATGATGATGATGGTGATGGTGGAGGATGAAGCGCAGCAGGATGACAGAAAGAGGAGCTCTCGTTGCCAGGGAGTTCAGGATGTTGCACGTTTATGTGGAAAAAGATGTAACAAAAGCCACGTGCGCAGAGATAAAAACGCGCATTATCCTCCAGGTTTTGGTTTTCTCTGAAATTAAATAAACGCGCATGAGAAAAGAAAGTTGTCAGAGTTTCTGAGTTTAATATCTAGTCGCAGTTTTTCTCTTCAGTGTGAACAGGAGTCGGTGAGGACGCGGAAGACGCTCCTGTTGATCAGATCCTCTGAATAAACTGACCCCCCACGCCACCCCTACCCCACCCCTCACAGGAGCCACAACCAGAGAGGACGAGGGCGGAAATCACAATGTGACAAACTTTCAAAGTAAAAGCAGACTTTTATACTTTTAAATCACTTTTTTCTTTTTTATAGCAGGTTTACTTTTTATGTAATTCTGAGACTTATCCTCGAAGTGGGAGGACGAAAATTAGTTACCACAGTGTCCAGCCCACCTTTTTTTGTGGTTTTGTTTCTTTTTTGTTTTTGTTTTTTTGCTTTGCACAAACATTTTGTAGGGCAGGGGTTACAGAAAAAAAGGAACATAAAGAACATATTTCAACTGTGTTTTTGCCCTCGAGAGGGATCTTTAGTGCATATTTTGGCTTCCCAGAGTGCACTTTTGCACACATTTTAGCTCCTGAGAGGCTACATTAGCATATTCTTGACCCCAAGACAGCACTTTAGCACAAGTTTGGCTCTTAAGAGGTCACTTTTGCAAGCTTTAGGATCTTGAACGGGCACTGCAGCATATTTTGGCTCCGGAAAGAGCTATATATTGTGTTTTATTCAACAATTTGACCATGAGCCCCCCCCACCACCACCTCTGTGCACACCACTGCAAGAAAACAAACGGTATTCTTAAGGGAGTAAATGAATATGTCTTTCCTTTTGGATAACAACAAAGCATGTGCTTCTTTTGTTTTTCTCAAACTACATGAAAAAACACCAGTTGAAAAGCAATTTTGTCCAATAAAGCTCAAATATATAGTCGCCCTGGAGTGCAAAAAATTACAAATAAGAAGAAAAAAAAACATGTCAGCTTAGAAAATCTCTTCCTTTTTTTAGAGTATTCTCTTTTTTGTTGTCGTCTTTTGCATTTCAGGGCCCCCTTAGTTTTCCACTGACCTCACATTAACACCAGCAAAGAAGTAGTTTGTGCAAAACCTGACAACACAACAACAAAAAGAGTTTTCTTTTCTTTTTTTCTATTGTTGTGTCGTTGCACTTGGGGCCACCGTAGAAGCCTGACTGATGCAATTTTGTTTAAGACTTTCTTGAAGTTGTAACTTAAAATTTCTGATCCCTGGCAGCTGAGATGACCCAAAACTGATCAAATAGGAATGGGATATGTTCCCTCTGCAGAGCTGTTATTGAAGAATTTATTCCAAAAGAGTGATGAGTTCCACCTTTAAGGGCAGCAGAGGAAGATTTTTGCACTAAACATTACTTGAAAAATGGCAAAGAGAAAAGAAGCAGCTCAGTGTTCGTAGTCAGGTCACTTAAAACCAACACTGAAAGTTTTGTGTGCAACTGATCTGACAGGAATAAAAATTTAGAGTGAGGGCTTTTATTTTGAAATCCATTTCCTGTCTTTGTGTCTTTGTCTCCAGTGACTTGATGGTTGTGTGACACTGACAGAGTGCAGACCTCTCATCAGTCTACTCCGCTTCACTCCACATCACAAGTCCCTGAGCTGAAAATAGCAGCATCTTCTCCTTCTGTGGCAGACATCACACTGATGGAAAATTAATCTATGGACACAGAGAGTGATAAAAGAAAAAAATAGCTCTCTTTTGTTGTCTGCTGTGTGTCTGTAAACATCCCTGGTTTGTAAAAAACTAAGCAGCCACATGAGCAGAGAGAGGCCTGGTGAATTATTTTCTAAAGGTCAAAAACTGAAAATACCAATGCAGGATGTTCAAATGAGGTCAATTCAGACTTTAAAAACACCAAAATTTGATTTAACCTCTTAACCCTCCTCCTGTGTTCGCTTTCACTGCCCTTCCTCTGTGTTAACAGGACACATGTCTTAAAACTATTATCTAACAACCAATTTGTTTCTCATCTCTTGGTTACCTTGTTGAGCATCATTATAAATCAAAATATTTGTTTTAATATTTTTGTTGTGGGTCCCTAGCTCTGTCTTTGTCAGTATACCCCTTGATTTCAGTTTAAAATTGTAAAATCAACCTAAAAAGAGCCATACAAATAAAAAAAGGCTGTTGTGTTGCCTGACTTTTACTGAGGGCTATTAGAACACATCTCTCAGAAAAGAAAATTCTGTAATTCTGTCATTTTAATAATATTTACCACAATAACATCTTTGGTGCTACAGGTCAACTCATATATCTTCTCCAAAAAAAGACACAATAAAAAAGTAGAGCAAGTAATGACACAAAATATAGATTTGAAAGGTCCAACGAACAATAGTTCAAGCAAATTAAATCAAAATCAATGACAAAATCAATGACTTTTCGTTACTTTCACCCTTCGCTCAGGGTGAGGCCTGACATTTTCAGCTCCTCCAGAAATATTCTCTGCTTCTGTTTGTCATTATACTTTCTTTTTTCCAGTTTTGGACTTGAATCTTTCAACAGGAGCAGCTAAACCAGCTGAAACCTTTTAATCAGACACATCAAATGTGGCTCTAAATTTCACTTTATAATCTTATTATACTTACGGGTCATCAGGGACACACTAAGCGCTATAATTTCATCCAAAGCATTTTTTAATTTACTTTTTGATTTTGTTGAATTGACAAAGTAAAGGAGCCATGATGCCATAAAAAAATGTATATAATTTTTGTAGGCATTTAAAATCAATGTATCCACTTATATGGACAAAACTTTAATCTGATAGCCACATTTAGAAGCACTTCCCATGACTTTTTTTGGAGATACCACAGCTTTACACCCATTTTAGTGAGAGAAACATGTAGTTATGAACAAGAACACGTTTAACTAAAAACTAGAAACTGATAAATAACACTGAAAAATATAACTTCTTGTATAAAGATCAAGTTAAAGTTTTACAATTATTAGGTCCTACTTATCCATTTGTATTCTCAACTTCAAGTTTCTGCAGGTTTTATCAAAAAGCTGCTGTGTTATTCTGGTGAAGTGTTGAATTACAGACAAACAAGAGACTCTATGTGGATGGTTTGTGACCTTTATGTCTAAGACGTCTGGTTTCCACTTTGTCACAGAACGGCAGCGAGCAGCCGCACATGTTTATCCATCCCCTCGTTCTATCAGTGAAGTGTTTGTCGATCAGAGGCTGCGTGGCTTCGTGCTCCAGCAGACAGGCTGAGGTGCTTGCTCTGTGTTTTGTCTCAACAGCCTCGATAAAGTGAGGGCTAAAATTAACCAAGGAGCACACATGCCTTCCCGTGACCCTTTGGTGTGAGAGCTTAGAGACGGGAATGTGAGCTGAAGAGGGCAGCGAGAGACAAAGAGCTGCGACACAGAGCTGCTTCACATGTGTGAAGAGCATCCCTCTGGTTATAGCTATGAATACTGAAACGTCCAGGAGTGATACTTTCTTTATGACCTTCACTAACATCTCGAGCTGAAATGAAACTGAGTAAAACAGTCTTTTCATCAGCTGATTAAAAGTTGAAGACCACAGCTTTTAAAAGACAAAAATGTGGATTCAATGTCATTTTCTGTCAGGTGTTCACACTGTCATGACCTCCTCTCTTTGAACGTGGCCGAATTGTTCACAGCCATCGTAGCTGAGACTGGAAGACAGCCATCTCGAGTTTCTTCAAAGATTCTGAGATTATGGAACAAAAAAGTCAAGTGGTAGACCCAAAAGTTTCACCAGCACTGAGCCGGAGAATCTAATTGGCTTTCTGTCAAGACACAGGACGATCCTCGACCCAAATTAAGGCCGTTACTGGAGCCGACTGCAGCCCAATAACCATCAGACGGCGTCTGAGAGGGAAGAGCTTTAAGAACAAAAACCTCTTCAAAGGCCTCGTCTCTTTCCACTAAATTGCCCATTTGGACTTTGACAGAGAGCAGCAAACATGGGGCATTGAAAAGTGAAAGAAAGTTTGATTCTCTGGGGAGAAAAAAAATTGAACCTTGATGGTCCTGATGATGTCCAACGCGACTGTCATGACCAGGAGATCCCACTGAGATGTTATCTTGGCGCCATCTTTTTCCTTGAAGCTTCAGGTTGTGCAGATGCGTCAAAAAGCAGCTGACTATGTGGAGATGTTGTAGGGGGTGTCCTTCATGACTGAGGGCCCTGCTCTGTTTGCTAACAACTTGGATTTTCAACAGGAAAACACTGCAGTTCACAATAAACGCATGACAAAAGACTTCTTCTTCTGGAGGAAATATCTCACTCTTTTGGAGCATCCTGCCTGTTCCCTTGATCTTAATCACATTGAGAATATTCCACTCCACATCAAGCGTGAGAAAACTAATCTTTAATGATCAACAAAACAATGGACTTACTTATTACTGAGTCCTTTTTACAAACTTTTATTTCTATTTTAGGGGTTTCCGAGTTTTTTTTCATTATTATTTTGAGCTGCTCTACTTCAAACCTTGTTAAGATCCAACAGTAAAAAATGAAAATACAAGAATTTTACAAGTGGTCTTAAGATTTTTATCACATGTGCTTATCATGCACAATGTAGCAAAATTAAACAGGTAAAATTTTCAGAGTGAAGTTTTAATATAATGGAGTAATCTACCATGTTTCAGTGTGAACAAGCTTCGTGTAACAGGCGAGGCGACTGTGAGAATTTAACCCTACATGACAGCTGTTGTCACCTGGCACTAGCTTTGCACAGATAATAAGCGCAGAAATGCCGATGAGATGGGAAACTATCTGAGAGTCAGACGTCAGGGCCGAGTTTTATCTCCCTCAAATTCCTTCGGCTCAAGGTTGCCTTCAGTGCAGACCTGAGACCATCCAATCCCCCGATAACAGAGACTGACTGAGCTTTCCACACACTCAGTTACTGGAACACACTTCACACACACACATCATCCTAAATTACCAGAAGAGAGGAGGCTGGAAAAAACCTTCAGGATTAAACTTTTCTTTCATGTTGCTATAAAATAAAAATCAACATGACAAAACTAAGGTAAAGAAATAAAACTCTAATGTTATATCTGCTTTGAAAAGCTGATCAAGAGTTTTGTGAGTTTTGGCAAACTCCCAATTACAAGTCAAATGATTGAAATGTGCTGATTTTGGCGCCCCCCTGTGGACAAAGCAGTGCTCCCCAACACTTTGATGGTTTTGTCGGAACATGCACTGTAAAAAGAATCACTGTAAAATCACTGTAAAATACTGGATGTAGGGTTGTTTCACAGTCATGATTGGCTACAGCTGACAAACAAAAACTGTAAAATTAAAGTAAAATCTCTCACATCATACTTACAGATATTTTCATTAAGATTTCTACAGAAAAAATACTATTTCATTGATATCTGAAACAGTCAGTCTATGCCGTAAAGCTTTGACAGCTTGTGTCAGTCACAAGATGAAACAATATTCAGTAGGGTCTGATGTCCATTGTGTAAATCACTGAGGCACGATGGGTACAACTTTAAAGCTGTAGCTTTGCTAAACAGCTGGGAGGGGCTAAAGTGTGCAGAAAATCAGGAAACAAAGTGACCAGTGATGCATGAGAAGAACGTGTTCCTAGGACACTGCAAATAATCTTGCACTTGCCGAGATTTAAAATCTTTCTTTAAGACATGCTGAATTAAATATCTTGTTTTAATGTTTTTTTTTAACTTATATTTAGCATTTAAAACTATGTGAGATCTCAAAAAGGCGTTTCAATTTTGTCTTAATTAGTCTGAGGATTACGGTTGTACAAAAAGTCCATCTTTTGTACATTATGATGTGTAAAAATGAAGCTGGCAGCGTCTAACTCTCATGCTCGTGGGTCAACACAGCTGCCCAGTGGTTGGAAACAATCACTTTTGATAAACTGTTTGACCGCTGCTGTCAGTTCTCCGACACCCTGAAGTTAAACGTCACAATAAATCAGTGCGATCAAACCTGAAGGCGTGTGTCATTTCTGATTGAGGGGCAAAAGAGCACCGACAACAGGGCGTCATGTCAAACAGAGAAAAGATTTTATTGTCAATATGCTAACATGACATTTTTTAAACTAGTGTTATATTCACAGATGAAAATGTTTCTTCCAAAAAGCAGGAGTCTTTGCTTCAAGACTTCTATCTGAGACTAGAAACAGAGCGGTAACTGCTAACAAGGGAGCAAGAGATGGGGTTTCGTAACAGGGGGGGGTTGTTGAAGAGGATAGAAAGTGGGTGGGAGGAACATGGGAAGACAAATTCACAGTGTGTCCTTAGCGACGAGCGCAGCGACCGGCAGCTTCGGCGTAGAAAAACTCTCATTAGAGCAGGGACTGTCAGCGGGATTTGACACAGCCTGTGAAGTAAGTACAGGGTTTCAGCTGTGAAATCTATCCATCCATTTTCTTCTCCAGCCTCTTTTCCTTCTCGGGGCGAAAAACAGCATCTTTTCGCTTTGCTTCAAGGCCAAACGTGGCGCTGAATTACAAAGAAGAAGAAGGTCAAAGGTCACATCAGGGCCTGTAAACCTCCTCGTACTGGGCTCTGCTTCTATCACCTCTGCTGGATGAGAGGGACATGACCTGACACACTGCAAAAACTGAAATCCAAGCAAGTCATTATGTCTTATTTTTAGTAAAATTTGTCTTATTATTCTTTATTTGAGCCACATTTACGAGACAAGGTCATAAAAATGTCTCATTTCAAGTTTTTTAAAGACAAAAATGAGGCATCAATTGCTTGTAACAAGTAAAAAAAATATCTGCCAATGGGATAAGATAAAAGATTCTTGTTTTAAGACATCTTTCTAATTTCAAGAAACTTCCCGGGCGAATTCGTCTTATCCCATTGGCAGATTTTTTTGACTTGTTACAAGCAATTTACACCTAATTTTTGTCTTAAAAAACTTGAAATAAGACATTTTTATGACCTGGTCTGGTGAATGTGGCTCAAGTTAAGAACAATAAGACAATTTTTACTACAAATAAGACATAATGACTTGCTTAGATTTCCATTTTTGCAGTGCACATCCAGGTCTTTTCAGGTCGTCCCTGCTGCTTCTGCAAGTGTTAAAGGGCTATTACACTTTTTTATGCACAATTTGCATTGACATCCCATGCAGCTACATGAAATAACAACCAAACGGATTTAGAAACTGACAAATAGTGCAAACACTTTTGCAAAAGGTGAGTTTCAGCATGAGATTTTTAGTTGGGATATTTGGAAATCTGAGACAGCAACGCACTTGGAAACACCTGAGCAGGCATTTAAAGGACTTTTAATACAACACGTAGCTCAAACATGGATTAGCTGGCTACAACAAAGACAAGAAATGCAAACTGACGCCACACACGGGTTAAAAAATTCATCCCAAATCCACCTTCTGTCCTGTCCAAAGCTGCTCTAATGAACACACACACGACTCTGATCCAACTCTGACGTGAAGCTCATCTTCGTCTGGTACTTTCTATCACACACTTCACATACACAACACCACATTTCAACCTCCACGATGCTACATATTAGCTGAACACGACTGCTACATCTCCATGGCCTCTTCTACGGCGGCTAATCTGGAACAATACTACAAAATCTGGTCATATTAAAACAGAGAATGGATCATTTATGAAAGCTGACCTCCGTCTGACTCAAGCTTTTAGTCCATTGTTACAAAAGCTTAAGGTTTGGAGTCACTTAAAGTTAGATAACGCTGCAGTTAGCATGATGAGAGGAAAGTAAAATGGATTGATGTGATAACTCTGGAGTTGCTTTGGGGTTTGGAATTAAAAAATCTTGGTGCTCAGATCTTCACATTGTGATTGAAGACCACATGGTTGTAAAAATTCAAGGAAGGTCTTTGTGTTCAGTTGTTGATTCCTTAATGATCTGAAAAGAAAAAAACAGTTACACATGTTAAAAAGAGGACAATTCTCTGCAGACTGTTTTCTAAATAAGGCATCAGGTGTGTAAAAGTCTGCAAAAGGGTCCAACATTGCCCCCCAGAGGGATTCAGCTCAATGTGCAGACTGTACCTCTCCATCTCTGGTCTCCACGGTTCGAACGAGGATACTCCTCTTCACGTGGGCCTCTGGGGTTTTAGTGTCCAAATTAGTCTCTGAGAGATGAACAGAGGCAGAAAATTAGAGTCAACAAAGAAAAACAAGTCATGAAATATCAAAATACACTTAAAAATGACACATAGGAGCTGAAAACTCTGTTCTTTGTCTTGCACATTTTTTGTCAGATGAGGGAAAATTTTAAAACTCACATATTTAGTGTTTCAACCCCACAAAATGTGTCTAACTTGTTTGTTTAGAAAATGCAAACTAACACCAAGAATATCAAGGGAGCCAACTAGACTGAGGTTTGTGCTGCTAGAAACTGAATTTGAAAAACATGATCATGAATTGAATTTATGCTTTGAAACTGTTTTTTTTATTTCTCTGCTTTGAAATTGAATTTAGTCTCCAGAAAAATTCAACTCTATTCAGTTATGTGAAAGATTCTTCTTCACAGACATATATGACACAACATTAGTGCCACACTGATCTGGAACTGAATTCTTAAAAAAATAAATGTGCAAACTGAAACTGACTCCACCTTTTTTTTTTTTTTTTTTTTTACATATAAATCAATTTTTAAGTAGATTGAAAAAATTCCAAAGATAAGACAAATTAAGATAAGAGCTGCTTCATTGATCTCAAAGGAAATTGTGTTACCAGAGTACAAAAATATGGTCAAATGCAAAAGTGCTCAAGTGTTTGTTATAAAGAAAAAAATCCAAAATACAGCGCAAGTGTCTTTTAAATAATACAAAGTGTCAAGCACAGAAAAATAACAAGATAAATAGACAAGAGATTAATATATCTTGCTTTTGAAATTCAAGATCATAATTGAAATTCAATTTCTAGTGGCAGAAATCCCTGTCTATGGAGCAAAATGAGGTCTTTTGTTTCTATGGGTAAAAAAAATGATGGAGCGAAGATCAAAACTACAAAAAAAACATGCAAAAAAAAAAAAATTAGTCTCATATTTGTTTCCACAATTAGTCATGCATTTCTGTCTGATTTAAATCTTCATATTCCTTTTCAGATGAGATAAAAAAGATGAAAGTGTTATTAGAGCATCTCAAACCCAGATTACTGGATTATTTACGCTCGAAAATTTGAAAAAAAAAAACCCAGTTTCCTCCTGATTTTTGTACATTTGCGTTTTATGTGCCTCGGAACTGTATTCCTCTAATTTTTACACTGATGTTACTATTATATATTGTTATATTACTATCATACTAAATGTTAACTGTAGCATTGTGGACCCCAATATCCTGTATGTGTTACACATGTTGCAGAATTGACCTTAAACCTTTTGTGTAAACACAGATTGTGTTTTAAGAGGAGATGACACTCTCTAATCCTGAAAAGTGAAGCCACTTAATCTGCATTCTCTTTACTGACCAGCAGAGGGCGATCAAAGTAGCTGCAGAAACACGTGTAACCTCAGTCATCATTTTCTCCGGAGGTTCATGGGCCAAGTATTTAATTCAAAATGTCCCTAAATTTAGCATGATCCTAATTTCATCAACCTTTTAAATGTGATGTTTAAAATCATAAATCAGCTTCAACTTTTGTCCAAAATTAACTTACATCTTGTTGAAGATGCAAAACGTTGAACGCTAAACTCAGACTTTGTCCACTTTTTGTGTACAGGCCAGATATGTTTTCTAAAAAGCGTTTATAAAAGTTCAACATGAAACAAACCAAATATGACACTGACCTCTAAACTGCAGGTTGGAAAAGCTTTGAACTGGAATGGTAATCCTAGAGGATCAAAGAAGGGACAATTTTAGTTACTGTGAGAGAGATTTTCTTTAATTCCTTTGTTTGTGTGACCTCACCTGCTCTCCTCTCCCTCCAACAGCTTCCTGTAGGTGGCGATCTCAATATCCAGAGCCAGTTTGACGTTGAGGAGGTCCTGATACTCCTGCAGGTGTTTGGCCATCTCCTCCTTCAGAGCCTGGATCTCCTCCTCCAGGTGGCTCACCGTATCCTGGTAACCTGACGTCTCCATGGCGAAGCGGTCCTCCATGTCTCGCAGCTGACGCTCCAGAGACTCGTTCTTAAAGAAGGAGGAAACGAAACATGGATCCCCAAAAGTGAAACCAACAGCTGTTTTTTGATTTTATGTTTAATTGTGATATAAAAAAATACATCAACACGTGAGTTTCAGACATGTTTTGTGCTTCCTGTGTTTGTTCAAACAGACTTACTGTCCCACGCAGAGCCTCCAGATCACAGGTCACCACTTGGATCTGACGCCTGTACTCATTGGCCTCCTGTTTGGCCTGACGCAGGGCTTCTGCATTACGATTGGCTGCATCTGTCAGGTCAGCAAACTGCGGACAAAGGCAGACAGTTCAGCCGCCTGTGAGTGTGAGTGATGTCATCGTAACCACCTCATTAGCCCGGTTACATCCAGTCAGATCTGGATATGAATAACTCCTCAGTCTGAAAGGCACATCTGACCTTGGAGCGGTACCACTCCTCCGTGTCCTGCATGTTTGAGCTCGCCATGGTTTCATACTGGACTCTGATGTCTCTTAGAGCAGCAGTCAGGTCCGGTTTGGACACATCCAGGTCCACGTGCACCTGCTGGGCCAGGATTTGCTCCTGGAGCTCACGCAGCTCCTGTAAAAAAGGGAAGACAGTGGAAAAAAGTGAAGTCACTGATGCAGGTGAAAGTGCAGGAAACTATGAAACCTGTTTGTTCTCACCTCTTCGTGAGTTTTCCTCAGGAAGTTGATCTCATCCTGCAGAGCATCAATCTTCCTCTCTAACTGGACGCGGTTTAGCGCAGCCTCATCCACGTCCTACAGTCAAAACCATCATTAGATCACTTTGCAAAAATTTTAATCCAAGCGGGTGTTAGTCTCATCTTTAGCAAAAAAAAAAAAAATCTTTTTAAACTTATTTGCCTTGTTCGCCAAAAATGTCTTACTCCAAGAAATATTAAGAGAAAAATTAGGTCTGAATTGCTTGTAACAAGTACAAAAAATCAGTTAATGGGGTAAAAGGAAAGTGTGTCTTGTATTAAGACATTGACCTAATTCAAGAAACCTGACGAGAAAATTTTCTGACCCCATTGACAGATTTTGCCTTTTCTCGTTTCAAGTAGTTAAGACGTCGTTTTAGTCTTTTAGTATCTCAGAATAAGATGTTTTTCTGGACTTTTCAGTTGAATGTAGCTCATATCAAGTATAATCAGGAATTTTGTCCTAAAAGGAAGACATAAACACTCGCTTATATTTCCTTTTTTTTTACTGTGCAGTCAGTCATATGGATCATAGATTTAGAGAAATGTTTGAAGTGATACCTGTCTGAAGGCGTTTAAGTTGTTCTCTGCATCCTGACGGAGGCCGTTTTCTTCTTGCAACCTTGGGGAGGCAGAACAAACGAGTTTAGAGTTGACGGTGAGCAAAAAATCAGCAAAAAAGGCTAAAAACAGAAAGTTAAGTTCACAATGTCTTCAGTTGAGGAGCATCATATTCATGAAATGTTGCCAAATTGGAGCAGTACATCAAAAAAATGCCTGATTTCTAATGCAGTATTTCATTTATATTCATATATTATCCATTTTTATTTAAAGGGAACAGCATATTAATTAGCATTTTAGTGTAGAATCCATGCACATTTTCATCTTTAGTCCCATGCAATAGAAGATTATGTGTTTGTACATCAGACTATATCTTTGATCAGGACATTTATATTTTTTGACTGCCCCTTTTAAACATTTCCTAAGGTTTAGGACTGCTCAGAGACCCCTTGACATCTGATTGGCCGGTTATTTGGGACTGATGCTGCTTTTACTCCCTCAATTTACATCATAAAAATGACACAATGATAACAAACATCTAAATTATGAAATAAAGGAACAGCTGTTGAACTATATTTAATACAAAAACAAGATGGGAAAAAGAGGTAGAATGTGTTGTAAACAACAGAAACAGCTTTATCTTTGTTCAACTTTATCAAACATATTTAAATAAAGTTTTGAAGTTGCTTCACTCTGCAGTCTGCAAGTAGGGGAGGAGCAAGGCCTGGTGTACATGTGGACTGTAGGGTCTCCTAGCAACAGAGAGCTGCCTGTGGATGCCTGTTTGTAAATCATGGCGGAGAAATATATATTGGCAAACCCACCCACGTATGGTTTGATGCTGATACGAGTAGAAAATGCAAAAAATCAGCCTAATGAATTGGCCAGTTGATACATACAGTTGATCCTTCTGTGATGCTAGAGGCCGAACTTATTGCAAAAAAAGATGCAATAATACAGGAATTCAAACAACACAACAAAAGAAAAAATGATCATTGGATGCAAAAAGAGCCAATGAATGCAAATAGTTCATCCGTGTGTGCACAAGCATCATGCAACCTTCTGTGTAAGTCAGTGACTTGTGTCTCTGCCTGCAGCTTTATAGAATTCACTTCTTGACATTCACGTGACAAACTCGGGTACAACAGGAAGCAAACAGTTAAATACCGGAAACATATTTCCATTATTTGTTTCGGATTGGTACGGTGAGTTCAGCTCTGCTCTGCAGGCTCCGGGGGACGACGGAGGCTCATCTGAAAGGACAGCTCACGCATCATTACACTCCCACTCTCATCTCACAGCCACACCAGAGGCCTTTCCCACGGGATGGAGTCCACACACACACACATACACACACATAAAGAGCTCATGTGCAGCCTCACACACACACACACCACTCTGCAGTACATCTGCTGCACACACAGAAGCACGACGACACAACGTCCCAGACTTTGGGCAAACATCTGTACAACTTCACGCAGACTTAACTGAATGGAGTGGTTCTTGAAAAGCAGCAGAGACCACAATAGTGACCTTTGACCTCCTCCACAGCCACAGCGCTCACCATTCACTCAGCGTTTCTTTCACTGAACGAGCAGCTGTGCTGTAATCAGAGGAGAGAAAAGAGTCTGAAGTGGACATTTCTACCCTCAGAGAGATTCATCACTGGTTTCCTAAACTGAATTAAACATTCAGTCCATGTGTGCATCTTTAGAGAGAGAGAGAGAAGCTGCAGTGAATCAGAGTTTTGGAGTAACACGGGACAAGAGAACATCTGCCTGCCTGTCTGTCTGCCTCCATTGTGCACAGCCGCCATTGTGCTCGCCTCATTCCTCTGCACTCGCTCAATAGCTGCGAGCGGTTCAGTCAGGATCAAGTTTGTAAAGAGGGATCCAGGAGTAAAGCTCAGGCAGAGCACAGCAGGCTGCGTTCCAACACAGCTGAAACCAACCGAATCTGCATATAAATGCATTTTTAATTAAAAAAAAGAGTTTTTTTCCTCTAAAGAGACAAATCTACCGAACTGCTTTTATTCTTGAATAAAGTGTTTACACCTTTTGGATGTAGCAGCAAAGGCTGGACTGGCAATGTGGGGCAACAAACCTTTGAGAATTGTATGCATACTGCAAAAATTGAAATCCAAGCTCTGAATCTTATGTCTTATTTTAGCAAATAGTGTCTATTTAGACTCAATATGAGCCACATTCTCCTGAAAAGTCCAGAAACTTCATGAACACTTTTTTCTTGTTCAACTTGCAAATATTGTTTCTTGTTTCAAGCATTTCAGACAACTTTTAATATCTTCACATTTTTCTGGACTTGTCAGCAGAGCATGGCTTATATTATGCATAATTAGACACCTTTTTCCAAAAATAAGACACAAACACTTGCTTAATCTCTGTTTTTGCAGTGCATTGTTTTCATACTTTAAGAGTTTACAAAGTTTTTACATAAACAAAAACTATGTAGGTTGTTTTCTACCTCTATGTTACAGAAATGTGGGTTTTGTTGCTGATTACTGATGCATGCACTGCAAAAACTGAAATCCAAGCAAGTGTTTAGAATTGTCTTTTTAGTTTTGATATGAGGCATAATATATTGTTTCAAGATATTTCCAGACAAAATTTGAGGTTTGAATTGTTTGCAATCAGTAAAAAAAATCTGCCAATGAGGTAAGAAAAAAGCACTTGACAGGTGTCTTGCGATTAGATGTAAACACCTGCGTAGATTTCAGTCTTTGTAATGCATTGTTTTCATACTGTGAAAGTTTGAAAAAGCTTTTACAAAAACTCTGCAGGATGTTTTCTGCCTTTACGTCACAGAAATGTGGGTTTTGCTGCTGATTACAGGATGCACAGGAGAGAAATGATGTTGGGAAAGTGCGATTGGACCCCCACCTCTGCTTCAGCGTGGTCACGTCAGCAGCCAGGTTGTCCCTCTCTATCTCCAGACGAGCCTTCCCCGCCGTGAGCCCATCCACCTGCCTGCGCAGCTCCCTCAGCTCCTCCTGGTAGATGTCCCCCAGGCGGCTGGGCTCCTTCCCTCTCAGCTGGTTCAGCTCCACCACCAGCACCTTGTTCTGCTGCTCCAGCAGGCGCACCTTCTCTATATAGCTGGCAAAGCGGTCGTTCAGGCCCATCATCTCCATCTTCTCGTTGGTGCGGGTCTCCTTGAAGTGGGCCTTCATCAAGGAGTCGGCGGAAAAGTCCAGCCGGTCTCCGGGGCTCCCCAGCAGCAAGCTGGACGAACCCAAGGAGATCCGGGAGATGGGGCTGGAGTGGGTGAGGCTGCGAGAAGTGCCATGCCAGGACACACGGTTGGAAAGGGCCCCGATCCGGACTCCTGGGCTGCTGGAGCCCTGGGGCCCGAAACGCTTCCTGTAAGAGGACTGGATTCTCTGACTCTCCATGATGTGGAATGAAGCCCACTCAGGGCACAAACAAGGCTTTTATAGAGGCAGGCGAGCCCCCCAAATCCAAAGCAGAGAGGCCACAGGGTGCGGCAGAGAGAGGGGAGGGTGGCAGGCAGTGAATGGGACAAAAAAAGGGAGAGCGAAGGGGTGGTTTACATGACACTCAAAGAGCTGTGTGCCAGGGATTGTCCAAGCTCGGCCACTCTACGACAAATGTCTCTTGGCCTTCTCTCTCTCTCTCTCTCTCTCTCCCCCCTCCTCCCTTCTCCCCAGCCTCTGACTCACTCCGTCTCTCTGTCTCACTCCTACTTTCACCCCTTTTTGTCTTACTCTCCTTCTTTCTCTTCCAGCTGAATGAAAAGGAATGTGTGTGACAGAGTCTCGCCACCAATTCAACCTGACCACACATGCGCTCGCACAGAACAGACACAGAAAGTTTGGTCCAACAGCGGCATGGAGACGTTAGGACGAGAGTCGCTGTGAGAGAGAAGCAGGTGAACAGAAGGAAACTTTAGATGCAGTGAACGAAACGACGTCCAACATGAAGCTGCAGAATTTAGGGGGATTCCTGCGTCCCGCTGCGAGAAGAGTTGGATCACAGTTTGGGGCACGGTTATGTAACAAGGACAAGACTGGATATAATTATTCAGCAAACACCTGCTTACTCTAATGAGAATAATTCATTACAGAAATAGATGAGTGAAAATTTCCCCTCTTTTCTGTGTCCTGTAATTATTTAGACCAAGCAGAGGCCAAAACACACAATGTAATAAAGTATGAACATTTCAAACTTGTTAAGGCCTTTTTTTCTTCTCAGTGGCAGACTCTTTTATACTTTCCATACCACAAAATTACTGTTGAAGTTATCACACTGTATCTTTCATCCACCCTGACATAGGATTGTAGTTAACTCGCAAAATTACATTTAAAAATATTGAATCTAGCCAAGTGTTTTTTAGACTTGATATGAGCTGCAGTCACAAAATAAATGGCAAGTCAAAATAAAAGTCTCATTTCAAAATATGTAAACACAAAAATGACGTTTGAATTGCTTAGGGTAAGAAAAAAAGTTTCTCAAATCAAGACATTAATCTAACTCAAGAAACTTTACAAGAAAATTTTTCTAATCCCGTTGACTGATTTTGCTTTTCTTCGTTTCAAGCAATTCAAACGTCCCTCTTGTCTTTTAATATCTTGAAATAAGACATTTTTCTGGACTTGTCCATTGAATGTGTCCATATCAGGCATATCGAGACATTTTTTCACTAAATATGAGATGTAAACACTTTCTTAGATTTCAGTTTTTGCTGTGTAATGACATCAGAAAAAGAGACAGATGTTAATAATTCCTCTTAAAACTTGGAGGATAAACATGTTTCTGTTCAATACTCTTGGTTTGTATTAAAATACCATTTGAATAACATCACATTTTTGTGTTACACCTGGTGAAAATGCACCTTTATTCTCCTCAGATAAGGCAGTTCATGCTATAAAAATCCCCCTGAATTTTCTCTAAGAGTCCCATCAATGCACATTCTTTTGAATTTACTTTCAAACAATATTCAAATGACACCAAATCTGTAAAGTCACTGTGAGGAGAATAGTTTCAAGTGGATTACAGCAACAACTTTAGCCAGAGAATTCCTGCAAATTGTTGTGATGAAATGACTTGTGTATTTGATCGGATCTTCCTATGAACACTAATTTTCTTCATTCAAGAAAACTTTTCACTGGATATAAAGTGACGAGGTAATGCATGTATCAACAAGTATACAGCGCTGTTGGTTGAAACGTGACAACAGGCAAACTTTGTGAGTTTATAGAGTAGTTTAGTTGCTGGCTGCATTTTCTACTGGTTATGTCCTACCAGTGCTCATCTACCAACTCCAACCTCACCAAGCAGAGCAAACGTAACCTGGCTCTTCATTTTATTGATAGACTCTCAAGTTTGAACAAATCACTGCAGAATATCTGCTGCATGTGTGTTGGAATAAACAATATGTCAAACGGCCTTTAGCTCCTGTTTTAGCCTTTAGCCTGTGCTCTGTCACTCTCCGATTTAGCTTTCTTCTGCTCCTCCGTCCCTTTTCTGTCAGACATTTAAGCTTCATCAAAAACACAGATCTCTCTTCTTTCTGCTAAACTTTGTCAGCTGGTAATTTATCTAGATATCAGACTTCTCAAGATCACCCAGAAAGTCCCCACAGTCCCTTTAAAGAAAAGTTTATCTCCTGGTTATTAGTTTGATTCAGTGGAGTCATTGCATGTAGTTAAGCTTGTGATGAGAAAGTCTGACCCAGACATTGTTGGATGTTCTGTTCAGAAACATTTCTATGGCTCAACAAGCAAATAAAGCAGCAAAAAACAAGCACACAAACACTTTGATTGAGCCAAGGCTCCAGAGAGACTGCAGGACTCTGGGCTGTTCCCTGTGTTCTGCTTATTAAAGCTCCTGATGGCTCCAAAGACGGATGGATGGCTGAAACGAGGAGGAGAAGGAGGATGTATGGAGAGACCTAATCTGAACTCGAGGAGGCCGCAAATAGAGGCTGCGTTACCGAAGCAGTTTGTTCCTTTACCTTGACAACTGCCATGTGTAAAACATCTCAACCCATCTGACTGACAGGGACCGACTTTAAGTTTACATCTACGGCTGTGTGAAATACTCGACTCTGATTGGTTAAAACAAACAACTTGACAGACCAGACATTAAATCAACCTGTGCAAAAGATTAACAGCGCATCAAGTTCACAATCAGAGAAGAACAAGATTTTCCCTCTGTTTCAATTAATCTTAGGCCATGAACACGAAAGAGCCTTTCATTTCTTTTCAAATGTATAGAAACCCTTGCATGTTTTTCCACAATAAAATTACTAAATTTTCTCAAGATAATTAGTTGATTTCAGGCGCTTTCTTGAGGTAATACCTTATTTGAAAAGAAGAATGGGTGGCATAAGAAATTATTCTGTTATTCCAAGGCAATGAGCTTCATTTTCTTGAGATAGCGAGATAAGTTGTTATCTTAAGAAAACTGAGCAAATTTCTTTAAGGTCTTTAAGGGCTCTCACACAAATATAATTTTCTCAAGTAGTTACAGACATGCATCAGAGCTTAAAAAGCTTATAACTATAAAAATAAACAAATTTAAGATGTTTGAAAATATCCTCAAATGTTTTCGGAAGCATAAAAATAAGTAATTATTCATGCATATACAAAAAAAACCCCTCACATCTTAATTCAATGTTATTCGAAGTTCATACTGTTGTAAAAAATTGGGAACATTTTTTTGCATGTCCTAAGAATAAAACTCTTAACACAGATTTTTATCACATGCATCATTATGAGTTAAGAATGGGGATTTTGTAACAAGCTCCTAGTGGACACATGAGGAACTGCAGTTTTGGCTTCAGTGTTAAACAGAGAAGTCATTAATTTAAACTAAAGGCTGCATAATTGTAATGAGCTGTCAGAAAATGCATCTATCTGAAAAGGAAAGCGTGCAATTCTCTTATCAATCTAATTTATATTACAGACAGAGCAGGTGTGTTTATGAATTTTTAAATGCCTGAAATTAGATATAACTTGTTGAGTCTTGAGCCGTGCTGTTGCTACAGGTTGTAAAAACCACCAACAGCACGGGGACACAAAGGGCCTCTTTGTTCCTGGCTCATAAAGTCGCCGGGAGTGGAAACCAGTGGTACTGGGAGACAGTAAATAAACCTCGTACCACTCTACTATCTGGCCTCTGAGTGTTGACGCAATTAAGAAACGAAAAACAACAACACAGTGTCTCGAATCCCAATCGCACTCTGTTGATAGAGGTTAAACAAGATGGCACACTGTAAGTCTGGCAGAGATTTGTTGACTTTAAAGGCTCCATCTCTAAGGATTTATGCCCT
Organism: Thalassoma bifasciatum; assembly: GCA_008086565.1. Lineage (NCBI taxonomy): Eukaryota > Metazoa > Chordata > Actinopteri > Labriformes > Labridae > Thalassoma > Thalassoma bifasciatum. The sequence continues at coordinate 151,707 of RPOG01000646.1, read as the reverse complement.
GGTTGCATCATTAAGGTGACAGTAATTGTTTCTGTGCTCTGGATTTTTTAACAATCTCGAGCGTTGCCTCAGATTTGGTAACTGAGGTAATATGTCCCGAAGATTAAACATCCACAGAGACGAGGAGAAGGGGAGGTGCAGGCCTCTCCCTCTCCTCCTCCATGCTGCTGAAGTCACCTCAGAGCCAAGTTAAACAGCTGATTCATGTGCACGACATGAGGAGAGCATTTCATTTGCAGGACGTACAAGAAAAAAGGGTGAGGAGCAGAATCTTAATGCAGCTGGAGGCCGACAGATCTCAGGCCCAATGAGCTGCCAGCGAAGTTTGACTGTGTAACACTCAACGCTGGCTTTGTGCGCTGGCATTTTACACCCAGAATCCCCGGTGTGAACCTCCCAGATACCATCACTCACCTTCACTGGTGGCTCCAGTCCAAATTGGATCCTGACAGAGCAGCTGGAAACACGGCTGTCTCAGCTCCACCTTCAGCTCCTGCATTTATCAAGGCAGAGTGAGTTACACAAGGATACACAAGAATACAGAGCATAAAAAACACTCTTTCTTCAAAGAAAAAGCAACAGATTCACATCTCAAATTATGATTCTATTTCCATTACTGTGAATTCCTGTTCCTAATGAGAAACAATTGATTATAATCACCCATTAGTCCTCATCAGAGAGATGAGAGGAGGTGCTGATTGCAGTCGCCTGAGGCTACACAGAGGGAGATAAAAACACTTGATTGGCAAAATTGGAGACGGCATATGAGAAAAATAATAATGGAAGCAGAAAAAGAAAGTGTTGGATCCAAAATGATCCACGAAATCATGTTTTTCTTCATGTCAGTAGAAACAAAGTTAAAATCTAGTTAATCTACCTGATGCACTAAAGTTGCCCATCTGTGCTCATCTGGAGGGTAAATAGAGTAATACAGAACCAGCGTAGACTCATGGGAATGAGCCACGATAAAATCAGGGGGGCTTAACTGGGACAGAGCATTCAGCTATATGACTCAGCACCACCGGGCCCAAACAGAGCGGAGCCACAAAGAGGCCGGGTGCAGAGCCAGTTCAGGACCCGAGCTCCAGTCTGCCTGTCAGCAGGAATCCTGGGGGCCCAGATACAGCTCACAGACAGACAGACAGACAGAGCCGCATACCACACAGACATCACACCAGCATCACACTCATGCTGAAGATACAGACTTTAAAGGTGATGCACTTCGAAAAGGTCGGGAAGGTCATGAAAGCAGAACATGAGAAGTGTAGGAACTGGAAAGACACAGAGGAAAAAAAAAGAGTTCAACTTTCTGTGTTTTTATAGTCTGGCTGTTTTATACCTTGAGATGTTAGGACGAAATTCCTGCATCATGTGACTCCTCTGAGGAAGACTGCAGGATGTTTATAGTCTAAAAGTGTCAAACATTCAGTGGCCCTGAAGTGGTAAACACTAAATAAATATATAAGGTCAAAATTGTTTTGACAAGCTGGTGGTCCTGATATTTATTTACTCTACATTAACTCCACATTATAATAAAAACACAACATTTTTTACTCTAAAACTGTCACAGTAACTCCATATGGATTATTTTACTTCAGGTGCAAACAAAATACCTGCAGGAAAAGTACAAAAACCAAGTTTTTCCACTGACCTGTTCAGCTACTAGCCTGGTGGAGTGCTCTCTTAAAGGTACAGTAACCAAATAACTGAGAGTAAAACTGCCAGAATAAAGCTCTAGCTGTAGCAACAATTAATTATTTTATTGACAGAAACATTCATTCATTCACTCATTCATTTTTCTAACAGCTGGAGCCTATCCCCCCTGTCAGCTCAAACATTATAAACTAAATGTATGCTGAGTATAATATATGATGATTAAGGTTCATTTTTTAATCATGTACTTAACTATAAGAAAATAAAACCAGAACTTGTCTAATACAAAAAAATGCTTTTCTTATATGGTGTTCACATTTTCTCTGTGTACTTATTGCCAATGACTATCAACAATAACACTACATCTTTGTAGTTTTTGCAGTGCACTTACTTTTGTGACGTTTTTCCTTTTCTTTTCTTTTCTTTAAAAGTGTGCAGAAATTTTTGATACGTTTTGTTTCTCTGTTTACGAACAGCATCCAAACTCATCTCCTCCTCCGTGGCTCAGCGTCAGCGACTGCGCATGCTCACTGCCCCCGACCGTAGCTAATAGTATAGCTTTGTGTTTTTTCTTCAGATTGTTTTCTAGTTTGAATTTTGTTTTTACGTTTTATGGAGTCCCTTAAGGGTTTAAGCAAGATACACATCACAATACTTTCTTATCTCCCGATCCTTCTGAGCCATTTTTGGGTCATTTTGACACGGGCATGCAAAACTATTGCGAGGAAGCTCAATGGTTATCTCCCTAGAAAAACTATTGCTGTGACACGTAGGAGGCTCAGTAACGTTTCCTTCACTGTGTTTGTTTTTTCTTGTGTAGTGTTTTGTTTCCTTTTGTGTTAACGTGTTGTTGTTACGTTTTCTCTTTTAATATTTTCTCATTGGCATTTTCCCCTGCTATGTTTTCAATGTTAAGTCTTTTGCGGTTGTGTTTTGCATTTCAGAGCCACCGTACATTCAAGTTACAAGCACAAACTATAACTAAAAGTGAATATTCTATTTATTCTAAAATAATCTACGTCATATTAGATATTTGTAAATGTCACCTTTTGTATCTTGGATTTATCTCCTTCATGCTGCTTTCCCAGAAGTCTTATTTCTGTTTATAAATAGATTATTTGTCTTTAACTCATCCCTATGTCAAAGTGGATTTAATCATTTAGTAAAAACACCAAACCCACGGATCCCTGTGTCTCTCCGATTCAAGCAAAAAGACTCTTTGTTCGGTCAATCTGTTCTTCCATCTCACAGCGAGACACTGTGGTAGAAATCTGTCCTTCCTGTGTCTGCCTCCTGTTTTAGCTCATGAGATGAGAAAAAGAACTAAAATAGAGGAAGAAACACAATGAGGCGGAGAGGAAGAGAGAGAGAGAGAGAGAGAGAAACAAGTGCATTCATCCAGCTCTGCCAACAATGGGCTCTGTCTGCTGTCTGAACCAGCTTCATCTGAACTCATTTATAGAAAACAACTCATTTATTCTGAAGAAAAGGCATGACATATATACAGTACACAACATATATACGCATATATATATAAACACTGTCTTTAAACATACTTTTCTTTTCAGCGTAGAATAAATTCAATACATCAGACTTTGCACTGCAAGTCTCGTCCTGATACATATTCATACGTTTACATATACAGATCTCTAAAACAACTAATTTATCATCATTTGATTACCACAGGGTTCTGTCTGCTGCCTGTAAAATTAATTACAGCAACATATTCTCAAGCTTTCAAAACAGCAGGAAGCTCTACGCCAAGAATACTAGACTTGTTGTCTGAACCCTGGGATAAACAAAGTCGTCATCTGGGCTGAAAAGCAGACTCTGAAGTTCAGCTTTGGCTCCGATCCTGCATGAACTCTTTAATTACTCTGCAAAAAAACAACAACAAAACACTGAGATCACAAATAAGCACTCTAATTTTAGTCTTCACATGTCTCTTAAATAAAGAAAAATGATGCAAAGTTTGTCTTCAGAGTCTGCTTTCCACCTCTCTTATAGAATATTCTGTTAAATCTGCAAAACCAGCTGCTTTTAATGTCTAACTAAACATAATCCCGAGAGTATCATTCAAATCTGACACAGTCTAAATATAAAAAATATATCCATACATATATATTTGCTTATAAAATCCAACTGGAACGGACACAAGGGATATAAATAGAAATAAAACAAATTTTCACATTTGAAGTAAAAAATAAAATCAAAATTTGGTCAAAAGAACAAAAAAAAAACTCCACAACATTCATTTTACATCAAAGTGCATCTGATTTAAAACTGGATCCTTAAATTAAGGCTCAACGGTGTCACACTCTTTGCAAAGTGAGGCCTTGAATTTGGAATTTGAACATTATTTGTTCACTTAATGCAGAAAATAAAACCAATTTAAAGGACTTTTCAGGCTGAGAGCAGGAACTGGAGTTGATTTATTGGGACACCGAGGTATTTTCGATGGGAATACTGGAGCTATGTTTGGTATCAAAATGGTATCAAAATATAAAGTAACATTTATGAAGATGTCTTTTAAATTAAAGCTAACTTAGCAGCGAAAACACTGAGATCTTAACAAGTCTGTATGTTTTATTTTTATCAAAAAAAAAGGTCTTTTCACACTCAACATGAGCCACAATCACCTTGAAAGTCCAGAAAAAAAGTCTAATTTCAAGGTATTTAAAACAAAAAATGTCTGAATTGCTTGTAATGAGTACAACGAATCTGCCAACTGGGTAAGAAAATAGTTTTTTGGATTCAGAAACTTGAAAAGTTAATTCAGAGCAGATTTGTTTTAACTCATTTCAAGCAATTCAGGCATCATTTTAATGTTTTAATATCTTGAAAAAAGACATTTTTCTGGTCCTTTCATTTGAATGTGGCTCATATCAAGTCTAATAAGAATTACTTTTACTAAAAAGTTTGGAAGGGTTTGCCTTAATTTTAGGTTTTTGCAGTTTTGTGCGTTGGATTGTGTCATAATTTTTGATCCACTTATACTTGACAAAAGGTGTTCCATCAAAATTTGTTACCGGTTAATCCAAAGACTTCTTAACTTTTGAGCCAGATTAACTGCAAAGTGAGTTAAAAAGGTTTAAAACACCTTTGGTACAGCTGTTTATGTTGCTTTTTGCTTTTCTGAGTCAACAGTCGTGATGAAACGTACAGAAACACGGAGCTGCTGTGCATCTAAGTTTGATTATCATCCGTGAAATGATATTTTGATACAAAAAGGGCTGAAAAGAAAGTTTTCCCTTGTCTTTTCTGACTTATTTGTTCAAAAGCTGAGCATAAACAAGTGGGAAACAGAGAGTTTGAGGTGCAAACGTTAACACCTGGTGCGTTCAAAGACGACCCTTTAGCTTCTTTTTACACTTATTGATTGAAACAAAAACACCTTGCGAGAAATGCAAAGTGCATCACAAATAGCTTAAACGGCTTTAAATGAGTTTTAAGAGGAGTTTGTTTGTTCAAAATGCTTAAAAAAACCACAGACTCGAAATGAAAAAAAAGGACCCGCCTGTCAAACTAACACTGGTTTCCATCAGTGGAGTTAAAAGCCTCCGTGACGGCAGCTTTATGCCTGCGGTGGCTTTAAAACTCTGCTCAGCTAAATGTTTAAAAGTCAAACACTTAAAGGGTTTCCTGGCATCGCTGCCCAACAAGTGAATGTAAACACTGAAGGGGATAATTTCTGAAGATACAACAGCTGCATGAATGATGGGAGAATCACTGGGATGTGTTTGTGTCTGAGAGAGATCAGCAGCAAAACGCAGACGCTTTGTCTGTGTTTCGTCTCCCTCTGTTGGTGAAAGCGTGTACTGGCGTTGGTTTTTGAAGGCGCTTGGATCTGTTTTAGAGGAGAGTCAGTTTCCTCACAGCTTCGAGTCCAGCGTGGTCGTGTTTCAGTCACAGCTACAGATTCTGCTGAGTTCAAAAACCGGGCATCAGCACAGAATCAGAGAGAAAGGATGTCTGAGCAGCTCCTCAGCGCTGGGTCTGTGTTTGGCTTCCACGAAAATACACCCGATGAAGTCCCGAGCCTGGTCGGACGTGTGCGAGGGCAAGAGAGGGTTGGTGGGCTGGGTGGCGATCTTGAATATGGCCGCCATCGCCTCGAACTCGGCCCACGGCGGCTTCTCCGTCAGCATCTCCACCACCGTGCAGCCGAGGCTCCTGGAACAAACATTTTCTTTGAGTCAAATCAATAATAACAGGAATGCTTCAACTCCACAGGACCTCCTCCACCTGTCTGGGGGGTACGAGCCCTCCTCGGTGTGTGTGACTCCCCCTCCAGCTCGGGCTGAGAGTCTGGAACATACCAACCTCTGTTACGACCTGTCTGACTGGCCGACAGCCAATCACATCACTCCCCTGGGAGGTCAGCGCTCACTCAGGTTGCGTAAGTGAATATTTACTGTAGAAGAAACTGGGTTACATACAGCAGAGTCTTACATTTATTAATTCGGTTTGCACGTCTCATCCTGTCGGCTCCTGGCTTCATAAAGTGGAGGAATGAAGTCACATACATGTTTTCCCTTCAGTCAACAACATCTTTTTTACGACAACATACTTAAGGAGGCAGTAAAACAGACGTGCATGGAGGTTTCTGAAATTTTCATGAAATTGGTGCTTGTTCTTGAAGTGTGTTTTGCAGTGACACAGGTTTTCATTTACAGCAACATCTTCTTAGATATATAACTAATGCATTGCTGAAATTATAACGGCTAATTTGTAGTTTACAGTTTTTAATATATAAGACGATGTGTAAAAATGATTCACACTTTTGTAATATAAAAGTTAAGCTGACTGGATTTTCATTCTTCACTAAGCAGTGGAGAAAGGGTGAAAACTACTATGTTTAACTTCCTTCCACACCTCATGCAAAATGTAATAAAAAAGTTAAATCAGTAGTTTAGGCTTGTTTTTACTTTCTCTTTGGATTGTTCGCAGGATTTCTTTGTCGTTAAGTTTCTATGTTTTAACTTCTTTTCTGTTACATTTTTTCAATCAATCCTATGTAACTTATTTTCTTTAATTCCAGCCAGTATTTGAGTATTTGATATAGATATCGTCTTCTTCTGTTTAATTTCTTTTGGTGCTTGTTGTTCATATTTTACCACCCGTCCTTCATAATTTCTAATTCATAACAAACTCCCCTCAGCTTCTGTTATTAATTGTTTCTTTGTTTATAATAGTGTTTTTTATCTTGTGCATGGATTATGTTTTGTCTAAAATCACTGCTGTGTAACTTACTAATTTGATTATCACAGAAATATGTTGAAAGCAGCTTTATCTCACTTTGATTTCATAACCTTATAACCGTCTGCAGCTGCTTTAATCTCCGTCCAAGAAAACAAAAAAACTTGTCTGTGGTTGATGAATAAAGCCTCCACTTAACCTCCGCTCCTCCTGAAACCACAGTAAATAAACCAGCGTCTGTGTCTGCAGCTCTTACCAGACGTCGGCCTTCCTGCCGTAGCCCTCTCCGCTGATCACCTCCGGGCTCATCCAGTAGGGGGTGCCGGTCACCGAGCGGATGCCGGTGCCAGACATGCAGATGGTCTGCAGACGTTTACTGGCTCCGAAGTCTCCCAGCTTCACGTTACCAGCTGAATCCCTCAGGATGTTGGCACCTTGATGGCAGAGTGGATGAAGAGGAAGATGTAAAAATATGATCTCAGCGTTCATTCACCACGTCACCAAACACAAACACAAACACAGGTTAACCTTTGATGTCCCGGTGTACGATCATGTTGCTGTGCAGGTAGGACATCCCCTCCAGGATCTGCCGGGTGTACTTGCGGGTCACGTTTTCTGTCAGAGCTCCGTAGGCTTTTAGCTGATCTTTGACCGAACCCTGATGGAAACAAAACACATGCTGTAAAATCAGATCCTACAAAACTTCACACACACACACACACATAACCAAATCTTCATTGACCACCTGAGAAAGGCCAATAAAGAGAAGAGAGGTCAAACTGGAATTGAGCCAAAACTCATTGAGGGAGTAAAATCAACTCAAAATAAGCTGAATCAATTTGATGTTTGCCATTTTACAACATCTGCAGACTAGGGCTGAACAATTTGAAAAAATAATGTAATTATGATTATTTTTCTCTGTATTGCAAATGCGAATTGTTTGAGCAACTTTAAACATGTTGTTGAACTTTGACATGATGGCACAAAAACAACCCATGACATTTCTTTTTGCTACTCATGACTGCTTTTTTCCCATCTTATTCACTCTTTTTTCACCCTTTTTGAACCATTTTTTGCTACTTTGAGTATTTTTCAAGTTTTCTCCCAATATTTTTTGCCATTTTTTTGTTACCTTTAGCTATTCTTGCCACTTTTCCCCCCTTTTTTGCTACCTCCTAACTATTTCCGTGGTTTTCTCAGAATTTTTTTGCTGCTTTTTGTCCATTTTAGTCACTTTTCACTCGTTTTTTTTTCACCCTTTTTGAACCATTTTTTGCTACTTTGAGTATTTCTCAAGTTTTCTCAAAACTTTTTTTTTTTGCTATTTTCTGTTACATTAGCCATTTCTACCACTTTTCATTGTTATGTTTGTTTTTTGTCACTTTCCCGCACATTGTTGCTACCTTCTGACTATTTTCCATGGTTTTCTCAGAGTTTTCTTGCTGATTTTTGCTGCTTTTTGGCCATTTTAGTCACTGTTCACTCTTATTTCACCCTTTTAAACCATTTTTTGCTACTTTCTGAGTATTTTTCATTTTTTTCCTAACATTTTTTGCCATTTTTTGTTATCTTTAGCTATTTTTACCACTTTTCATTGGGGTTTTTTTTTGTCATTTTCCCCCCTATTATTGCTACCTCCTATATATTTTCAATGGTTTTCTCAGAATTTTCTTGCTGCTTTTTGGCCATTTCAGTCACTTTTAGCTCTTTTTTCACTAGTTTCAGGCCATTTTTTACAACCTTTTGACTGATTTCCAAATTTAATCAATTTTCTTGCCATTTTTTGCAGCTTTTAAACCATTTTTGCCTCCTTAAACTTATTTTTACTGCTCTGTCTTGCTGTTTTTGCCACTTTTCACCCCTTAGATTATCTCTGGCAAAAGTTGTTTTCAACATTTTGTCTCTTTAGTTGAGCAGGGTTGAGAAACACTGGTGTAGAGCATTAAACATTTACTGCAAAAAACTGTATCTGATCATCTGCGGTAAGGAAATTGCAGGAGGTGACATTGTGATTTAATCGAATTTGCCAAAAAGAAACATTTTTACTTCATCTTGTTGCAATGCCATTTTGAAAACTGCCTGGTTTGGAGGTTGAGATAAAAGAAGAAATCAAGAAATCAGTCTTGAAATAACCAGCTATGAATCCGTGAAAGGTTCTTGAAACTTAAAACGTTTTGAGTATTTTAATTTTTGACGTTTGATTTAATTCCAAGTGGAAAGAGAAAACTCCTCTTTCTCTTTTATCAGTTTTATGTTTCGATCAGCTCACACTCACCCCTGGCATGTACTCCATGAAAATGGTGAGGGTCTTCTCATTGTGGTCCCTCAAACAGCCGTAATACTGAACGATGCGCTCGTGGTGCAGGTTTTTCAGCAGCTGGATTTCACACTCCAAGGCGCTGACTTCCTGTGAGAAACGATGAGTGGTTTGGAAATGATGCACCGAGGATTCAAACCAGCGCCAAAGGGTGAAACACAGAAGTTGTCAGAGCTGAACAATGGGTCACTGCTGATTTACTGTTTTCATTTCCAAACAAAATGCATTCCTCAGCCCCGCCGGCTCGCTCCTGTCTGTTACTGCTCATGACAAACAACTTAGCGACAAAGACACAGGACGAAGTGAGTAACATGAAGAATCTCTGTGACCCAGACACAGAAAGAAGTCGGGTTGAGGAAACATGAAGAGTTTCATATCCAAAGCTCGCTGCGGGGTCTCCCCCTCTGACACCACAGAGTCTCCCAACAACTCTTTTCTTTCTCCTTCAAGAAACAGGAAGTGACAGAGCATGTTTTTGTCTATGGAGGAGAGGAAAAGAGGTCGAAACGGGTGCGAGTCGGGGGGATGGGGAGGAAGAAACCCTCTGAGGTTCATTTCAGTTCTTTATGATTGTGAATTATTCATCTTTCTGCAAACTTTTTGTTTCATTCCTGTCTCAGAAGATGTGACAAATAATGTTAAACTCAAGGCCACACTTTTCAAGACCAGAACACAAAAAGACCAAAACTTTTAGAGTCAAGAGCAAAACCATAAAAATCAATTTAAAAACTCTGATAAGGTTAAACAGTTAAAGAGCATTCTCTCTTTAATCTAGTTTTTGAATAAACTTGACAGACAAAAAACAAGTGTCGCAAATCTTTCAAAGCATAACATGCAAAATTCTTCGACCTAATCAAATTTGTTCAACTCAAGTCTTGCAAAAAAATAGATAAATCCTTTGACTTAGTTGAAAGCCACACTGCAAAAAACTGAATTCAAGTGTTTTATGTCTTGTTTCTATCCAAAAAAAAGTCTTATTGACTTAATAAGAGCCACATCTTCCTGACGAGTCAAAAAAAATGTCTTATTTTAAGATATTCAAAGAGGAAAATGATGTCTGAATTGCTTGTAATGAGAAAAAAACTGTCAATTGGGTAAGAAAATGGTTTTTGTATTGAGACATAAATCCAATTTCAAGTAACTTGATGAGCAAATTTGTCTCATCTCATTGGCAGATTTTGTTTTTAATGGTTTCAAGGAATTTAGACATCATTTTTGTCTAATACCTGGAAATATGACATGTTTCTGGACTTTTCAGTTAAATGTGGCTCATATTTACACTAGAAATAATACACACACTTGCTTGGATTTGAATTTTTGCCTTGTAATGATAAATCCAGAATTATAATAAATATATGAAACTGAAATGTGCATTTATCAGTTGAATGAAGCCTTAAGTGTGTGTTCAGAGATATTTCTGACTACAAATAAGATGGACTAGTCTCCACAGAAAATCCTGAGTCTGAGACAAGACCAAGACTTTCAAAATGTGGTTTCAGCTTCTGTGGCTTCAGGTTGAATTTTAACACCAGATAAACTCATTTAATGTCGTCACACATGCATGAGAAATGAAGTCATTTTCAGCTGGACGGAAGAACGGATTCATGATTGGTTAATGAACACATGAAGGTTAAAGTTTTACACAAAGTAGAGAGAGAAATGATGTCATTTCCTCTGATAAGTAGGTGAATGTGTTATATCTAACCAGAAGAAGCAAAAGTTTACAAAAAGAAAATATCCTCCTGCAGAAAAAGGAAGCAGCCCGGCGCGTAAACTCTGTGCAGACGTTTCTGCGTCTTACCTTACTTGTGTCAGGACTCTCAGGGTCAAACTGGACCTGTTTGGCAGCCAGTTCCCTCCCAGTGTCCACGTCGTAGCACAGGTAAACCCGACCGAACGCTCCCTGACCCAGCAGCTTCCCCCTTCGCCACGTCACCGGAGCACTGGGCGCTGAGGAGAAAACAGAGAGAAAAGAGAGAGAGAGGATTGTTTTACACTCACAGAGTCTTCTTTGCATTAGATTCACAAATTATTTTGAGTCTCCAGTTACATTTCAGTAAAGGAAAAACAAACCAGCTTACTTTCACTTTGATTTATTGAAGTTTTTTGGTGAATCATGTGATCAATTTTACTATCCACATGATTAAGTTCACACATATATCTATCCAATATTTAGAAAACTGAAAACTGAGCAACTGTTAATGTCTTACTTTCAGTCAGAAAATGTCCAGAAAAATGTCATTTCAAGATATTTCAAGGCAAAAATAACTTCTGAGTTGCTTGTATCAAGGAAAAAAATCTGCCAATGAGGTAAGAAAAAAAAAAAGTTTCCTGTATATAGACGTTCTTCTAATTTCATAAACCTGCCGAACAAATTTTTCTTACTCCATTTGCAAATTTTATCTACTTTGTTCAAGCAATTACACTGCAAAAACTGAAATCTAAGCAAGTCATTATGTCTTATTTTTAGTAAAATTTGTCTTACTATTCTTGATTTGAGCCACATTTACTAGACAAGGTCATAAAAATGTCTCATTTCAAGTTTTTTAAAGACAAAAATGAGGCATCAGTTGCTTGTAACAAGTAAAAAAAAATCTGCCAATGGGATAAGATAAAAGATTCTTGTCTTAAGACATCTTTCTAATTTCAAGAAATTTCCCCAGCGAATTCGTCTTATCCTAATGGCAGATTTTTTGACATGTTACAAGCAATTTACACCTCATTTTTGTCTTAAAATAACTTGAAATAAGACATTTTTATGACTTGGTCTGGTGAATGTGGCTCAAATTAAAAACAAAAAGACAATTTCTACTACAAATAAGACATAATGACTTGCTTATATTTCCGTTTTTGCAGTGTAAGACATTACTTTTGTCTTAAAATAACTTGAAACTAAACATTTTTCTGGACTGGTCTGGTAAATGTGGCTCATGACTAAAATCTTATTCATATTTTAGTTTTTGTGGTGCAATGACACAGAGTCTTAAGATCAAAATCATTTTTTTATCTTCATGCAGTGGGTTTAGTAGTTTTTATATCCTGAGAGCTCTTAACAAATAAAGTTGGATTGGACTGGGTCTTTTACCATCATTTTTGTTGATTAATGTCTGAAAAAGAACATTTTATGGCTCATTTTAAGCATAATAAGAACATTTTTAACAAAAATAAGACACAAACACTTACTAAGATTTCAGTTTTCATTGTGTTTTTGTTTTCCTCCTATCATCACTCACATTTGTGTGCGACAGAACGATCCTGAAGTCGGAGTCGACCCTGAGCGTCAACGAGCTGCCAGCTGCCCAGACTCTCCTCGCTGCCGTTGAGCGACCGCCGCGAGGGAACCAGGGTGAAGAGATTCCCCTGAGGGCGACGGATTCGGGGAAATGTGCGACGACCTGGAGACAGACGGGAAAAGTTAATATGAGAAATGATCCCAGTGAAGGAGGATTAATGGAGACAGGAGCAGCTCACCTTCACTGTGGTCTTTATGGTGCAGGGAGACGTGGTACCGTCGAGGGTAGGTGCCTCCTTTCCCCGCCACCCGGTCATACACGTGATTCTCCCTGTCTGGAAGCACAAACCCTCCAATCAAAATCCTTCAACTGGAAATCAAAGTCCACAGAGATGTATTTGTACTTTAGGGGTTAAATCTTGTGGCGTCTCTTACCTGAACAGTCCTGACGGTTATCAGGGTAACTCTTGGCTCGGTGCATGCGGGACTTTCTCATCGACGGGCTGTAAGAAAGAAAAGACGCTGAGTGAAAAATATCACATCACTTCAGAGTTATTGGTTTAAAAAAAAATGCTGATAATTTGGTGCTCACCTGTCGGAGTTACTGTCCAGAGACTGACAACTTCCAGAGACAGAGTTTTCTGCACTGCTCCAAGGATCCAAAACCTGTGAGACGACATTTCAGGAAAATGAATGAATATTTTACCCTGGTTACAATCTATAATTTACAACTTGAACTATGTGCAATCAGTTTCCAGAAAAAAGGAACAAAAAACAAAATTATACAGATACTTTTATAAAACATTTTCTCACAAAATAAAAAAACTCTGTAACCTGAAAAAAGGGTAGACTGAAGCAGAGGATTATATTTACCTATCCTGTACAACCCATAAAATAACTCAGAATATGGGAAAACCAGAAGAAAAATACACGTAAGATTTACTCTACGTAAAATTTGACAATTGACAAGCCTGAAACAATGTTTTATTTCAAGTTACTTGGAGACAAAATCAGGTCTGAATTGTTTGCAACAAGTAACAAAAAATCTGCAAATGGGATTAAAAAAAATTTGCTCGTCAAGATGCTTGAAATTAGAATAATATTTTAATATAAGACACTTTTCCTGACCTCTTTAGCAGTTTTTCTTCCTTGTAACAAGCAATTCAGACTTAATTTTTGTCCATTCACGTCTTGAAATGAGACATATTTCTGAGTGTGTCAATTGAATTTGGCTCATATCAAGAATAAAAAGACATTTTCTTACAAAATAATCCTGTGTTGTTCTTTTTTATGTTTTTTTGAAACTCAACAGAGATCTACAATTACCAATCATGACTAAATCCATTCTACACTTTAACTCCCCCATGAAATACAACAATATTCAATATTATTTCTCTCATTACCTTTTTCAAAAACACCCAACCCCCTTGAATTATCATTTATCCTCGTAATTCAAAACATTTCTGAATACAGGTGGGGGGCGGACTTTTATCTTTACTCTAAATAGCATTTCTTAAGTTTTGAAGTTAACAATTTGGAAGCATTTAACAGTGCAAGACTTTAAGTAATTTATCAGTTGTTTCATGATGAGAAGCTTTACTTATTATTCTAGTTACTCTTTTCTGGAGCTTATTTATAAGGCCTAAATATGTTATGTATGTATTTCCCCAAACTTCAATACAATATGAAACATATGGCATTATAAGTGAGACATACACGCTTAACATTTTAACACTGAAGATCCAATATTTCACATTTCATCACTGTCAATGTAGTTTTAGAAGAGTATAAAGAGAAAGAGGCTGTTTTCTCAAAGACAGATTCAACTTTTGAGCTTCAGTTCCAAAAAATTGTGCCCAGATCTGTAAGAATCAGCTGTGATAAACTGTAAAGTGTGAATTTAACAGTAGATTTTCTTGTTTCTGTGGATCAATAATAACTCACACACTGATCGCTGGTCTCAGGGATGAACTCTCCCTCACTGTTGATGCTGGTGTAGGAGCCTTGGCGAGCGATTCTCTGCTGGCGCTCAGGAACATAACCAGGGGGCGGCGAGCTGCGCCCTGTGTTCTGAGAACCTGCAGGAGTTATGAAAGTAAAGGAAACAGTGAAGATATGAAAAAATAACTTGAACTTTACAGGGTTTGCTTTTTTCTGTGCCTCGTGCTGTCAAAACTGTTCAATCCTCCTCATTCACAGGACAAAAACCCCAAACCAGGCCACTGGTCCAGCACACTAATAGCATTCTGTAATCTGATTGGCTGCTTTCCAGCAGGCATCGTCTAGTGATGGTGAACAGGAAAAGGAAGAGGACCCATTTCTAAAAGGGGAAGCCAAAGAAGGAACAGGCAGAGCGAGAGCGAGCGAGAAGGCGACAGACAGGGAAATCCAGGTAGTTAAAAAAGACGTTGCATAACGCAGCTACTGACAACTGCACGTTTACAAAACACAGAGGAAGAGAAAGTGTCCTCATGTCCTTCTCTGAACCGCAGCGTGAAGACTGTACCTGTTGAAAGGTGACGCCCCCTGGGTTCAGAGGATTGGTACGCCGTGCTGACGTCTCCGGTGGACTGGGAGGATTTAATCCTCACCTGTTTACACGGCACATGATGGGACGGGGAGGAGGCCTGAGGGGTTTCAGGAGAAGAAGAAGAAGAAGAAGAAATGTTCAAACACAGAACAATCTCTTCATGTCAACAAGCAGCTCAGTGTGATGCAAATGTGATGAAGAAATCTGTCTTCTTTACAACACGGCTCCATGTGGTGCAACACCGCGCTGTGAATTCATGCCAAGTGTGTGTGTGTGTGTGTGTGTGTGTGTGTGTGTGTGTGTGTGTGTGTGTGTGTGTGAATGTCTCACATTGCTGTGCTCCTGTGTGAGCAGCAGGATCCTGATGCTCTTCATGTTGGAGCTTCGGTCGAGGAGATCGATTGCTTTGTCCAGGTCGTCCTGATCTCGGAGAGGGATCGATAACTACACACACACACACACACACACACACACACACACACACACACACACACACACACACACAAACACACGCAACAAATATGTGAATATAGGGGAGGCTGGGGTAAGATGACCCACCCCCTGTATCTGGGCATATGATTGAAAAAAGCATATTGTAGTGTTTTAAGTTTCTTTTCTGAACAAAAACTGGTTTTTTTTTCTTGTCCAAGTAAATTTTTACATTTCAGCTAAAATGACTGAAATTTATCCAGGTCACAAAATGTTCATCAGTCATGTTGATGATTTGCCATAATATCAAACCATGTGAACCATTTAGCCAAAGATCGGGCTAAATTACTAAACAAAGTCATTTTTTCCAACGTTGGCTGTGAGGTTAAGTGAACCAGTGGTTTCAGCTCATGCTACTGAGACTGTGCTTCATATTTGAACAGTGTTTTTCTAAACTAAGGCTTCACGATTTCCATAACTTTGACATCTGAAAAAAAAAAAAAAATTGACCATGATGAAGTGATAGATGTTCGGGTTCTAACCAAACTAACATGTTTGTGCATCATTAGCACAGACGGGATCTTTATGAGAAAGTTCAACAGTGTTAGGATAAAAAATGTATCTCCTACTTTCAGTTGAAAGTTTTTCACCTTGAGTTCAATATATTTGTTTGCTCATTTCAAAACTTTGAGTTCTCTGTTCTTATAGAGTTCTGTTGTTGTACGGTGGATGTTAGTTGGATCCCAAATTGTCTGATATTGACACTCGGTCAGTATAAAAAGCCAGAAAGAGAATCAAAACTCAAGCCACATTAACGTCTCTCACATTTGTGTCAAGTTACAGATTTTTTTTTTTTAATTTTGTCATTAGCAACGCTGTTAAACTTAACCCAAAGTTTCCTTTAGGGCACAGATTCTCTCTTTTCTCAAATTTTGCCAGCCTCATTTATTAATTAAAATGTGTTAATTGCATACAGCTGGATGCAGACTAATAAACGTAGACTGTATAAATGCAACATGTTTACTAAAATGATCACTAATGGGATCTTTTCCCTGTTTTGTTTTGTTTCGTTTGTTTTGGCTCTCAGTCCAATGTTGGGTTCCTAAATTGACCTCTAGTTATCAAAACTTGGAGAACCACAGCTTTAGGGTAATTTAAAATGATGCTCAGATTAAAACTGGAAAAAGGAAATTGGTCAACTCTGAGGTGATTTTCAGGTGATTCAAGCTACCCTGCCTTGAGGACAGCAAAAAAATAAAAAGTGTCTCAGTTTACCCCACTCTCCCCTACTCATACTAGGACACACTGAGTAATAAATAAAATCTACAGAAAAATAGAAATAATGCACAAAAGAACAAATAGATGTTTATATTCTTTTAACACTCCAGAGCGTGTCTTCCACTGTTGTTCTGCTGTGTTCATATTAAAAATGGAAAAATGTGAAGTGAAACTGCACAAGAGTTTCAACTTTACCTCATTATTCATATAATTCAGGTCCAGCTGCTGCCCAAAGACAGACTTGACCTTCTGCTGGACTTCCTCAAACTGCACGGGCCGTCCAAACATCAGGATCCTGCAGAAATCACACGGACAGACAGCTGAGAGGAGATTTGAACCGGCTGCAAAGGAAACTGCTTCAAAGTAACGTGCACACGTGCGAGCAGAATCAACACAAGCTTCTCTTTCTGCGCCGGATTCCTCTGAGTGCACCTTGCATACTTGTGGTCTGTGCTGGCAGCCAGCGACAAAACCACAGTCCTTTTCCCCTCTTCAACTCACATACCGCTCTGAATTAAGAGCTGGAGTCTGTGTTTTCCTCTGAGACGTGAGTTTTCTCATGAAGGGGCACATGTGACGAGGACGGCGTGTTTGAGGAAAGAAGCAAAACCACACTCACCTCCTCTCTCCTGAGAACTCAAACTTTATCCTGACGTCATCCTGGGGGAGAACAGAGAGAACAGAGTCAAAGAGGGCACACAGAAATGTTGCAGCATGGTTTGTAAAGCTCGATCACTTCTTAGAATATCTGTCAAAGTTCAGTCTGAGGTGGGAAAACGATGCAGTCTCACACGTTGTATGCTTTCACTCCTAGAAGCTGGGTGGGCTGGGAACTATTCCTCAACACGAGGTGAATATATTTTTAGCAAAGAAGCTGAAATTAACTCTAATACATTTCAGATGCAGAACAGAGGTGGGCGGCTCTGTTGGGAATCCAGCAGCTATTACACTAAATTAGCAAACTGTGTGGGCTGAGGGGAATACTGTAAGAAACATGAGTTTCTCTGCATGCATGACACTGACTCACTTTATTTTTGGTTACAGAAATGGTGCAAGATTTGTATTTATGGCTGACATGGCAATAAATTTAATAAACTTACTGCAGCTCACAATGAAAAAGACGTAAAGGCAGACTGTGTTCTGCAGCTATGCACAAACAGACGACTGTACATTCATGATACAGAGAAACAATCACATCTATGCTTCTTCGGAGTTAGCTCGACTTTAGATCAGTTTAATTCTGCAGAAAAAATCACCATCTAAAGTTATCAGGGTCTAACTTGACTTTTGAATTTATACTTTTGCTTTCAATGTACCTTTAAAACCAATCAAACTTCTATTAATTTCACGTCCAGCATGTTTCAGCTCTTGGGCAGTCAGTGAGTATTTACTGAAGGTTTGTTTCACACTGCAAAAACTGAAATCTAAGCAAGTCATTATGACTTATTTTTAGTATAAACTGTCTTACTTTTCTTGATTTGAGCCACATTTATGAGACCAGGTCATAAAAATGTCTTATTTCAAGTTATTTTAAGACAAAAATGAGGTCTGAATTGCTTGTAACAAGTCAGAAAAAATCTGCAAATAGGATAAGAAAAATTCACTCTTGAAGCTTCTTGAAATAAGAACCCCACTGGGAGATTTTTTTTTACCTGTTACAAGCAATTAAGATGTCATTTTAGTCTTTAAATATCTTAAAATAAAACATTTTTCCCAACTTTTCAGGTGAATATGGCTCATATCAAGTCTAAAAAGACACCTTTTGCTCAAAATGTGATGTGAAAAATTGCATAGATTTTAAGTTTTTGCAGTGGAATCACGAGGGTGAGGGTTAGATTCCTTAGCAAGACACTGAAACCCAAATTACTCCCACTGTTGGTCAGAAACTAGAACACTGCAAATAATCTTGCACTTGCCAAGATTTAAAATCTTTCTTTAAAACTCTGTTAGATCTAAAAAATAAAGTATGAATGATTCAATTTTGTCTTAATTAGTCTGAGAATCCTAAAATGAGTGGATAACTGTTAAAACAAGTTTCTTTGGTTATTTCACATGTAGTTTCATAACATTAACACTTGTTTCAAGATTTAGCTCCACCTCAAGTTGCTTGATTTAAGAATAACACAAAAAAATCATCTTTTTAAGACACAGTTTATTTAGCAAACAGCTAAGAATTTTACAAACCCATGCTCAAAAATCAAGAATTATCTTAATCATACTTCTCTAATTCTAAGTAGTTTTGACTTAAAAAAGTGATATTTTTCATTCCATTTGCTAAATTAAGAATATAAGAAGCATGAAATTAGATTCTATTGCTCATATTCAGTATATTTTACTCAACATTCTTCTTCAGGAAGTTTGTTTTCAAGCATTTTAATCTAAAAATGAGCATTTTCTTCTTGTTTTAAGATCTGAGAATATTTATCAAGGCCATCTTGTTTTTAGATTTATCAGTCTGATTTCAAGGTTTCTAGTCAAGTGAAATTATCTTGCTGCATGGACAGATAATTTCTCTAGTTTTAAGATATTTTCCCATCTAATTTAGTGTTTTTATCTTATATTCAGATTCCCTTTTTTGCAGTGAAGTGTAAAAGTGCTCAGAAAGACCAGAGAAGAGCTCCATAAAAACGGATCCATTCAACATTTTATGATTCACCAAAGGCTGTTTGAGCAAATAAAGATGATCAGGAAATTCTTGGTGAAATTAAACAGATGAACAGAGCATAAAGATGTCTTCGTACTCTACCTGTCTGTTGGCCTGTGCAGGTGTCTTTGGTTTTCCGCTGTCGTACGACGACAGAGGCTGACGCCGCGTCATCTGGAGGGCGACCAGGTCCTTCATGATGGAGTGAAGAGCCTGTCTTTCATCTGCATTAAGAGAAAGAGAAGAAATTAGAGTGTGGCTCTGAGAATGAATGATCTTTGTGAACTCTGTGACAGAATCCTTGTGTAGTTAATGCTTCACTTCAAGGTGTGAGCAGGTAATGAGTGCGTGGTCTTTAACCGCAGCCATATGGAGCCAATCCTGAGTCGGGGAGGACTGCAGTGTTTTTGATATGCCTATTCCCATGTTTGATCTCAGGGCAAGCTCTGCTCCGGCTGAACAAGCTCACGAAGAGAAAATATTCTCCTTGTGTAGCTTGGACAGACATCATACAGCCTCGGGGCAGCGGACAGAACCAGACCCCCATCTCCACAGCGCCAAAAACCAATGTTTCAGTGTCTGGATCCGACTCCAGCCTCTGGCCTCAGGGATGCTGTTCAGTGTCTGTTTTTATCTTGTGATTTGAGGAAACCAGCCTCCCTAAATGGCTGCTCAGCATCAGAAAGACTTACTCATTGTGACGATGTTTGCGTACGTGAGCTTCCAATCAGTCCTCAGAAAATCGTCTCTGCTATGCCAACCGGCCTGCAGCCTGAGGAGATAAAAACACATCAATTAGTCAAAACAAAGAAGACTGAGCTGAGGCTGCCGTCGTATCATATTTACTTTAATTAAATGATATCTTTGAAGGTTTTCATGTGACATCAAACAGAAAACCTCCAGCACAGAGCTCTCTTCTTGCATAATTCTGTGCAGGCATGTAAGAAATGAAAAATAACCCTCCAGAATCCCAGACCAACACACTTCTCTGACTCCAGAGTAAAAGGAAAGTGTGCGGTGCATGTGTGAGAAAGTGTGCCTGTTTTGCCCATGAGAAGGAATGACAATTGGAAACGGCTTGCGTTGGCAGCGATCAAAGTTTTTACAGGGAGTTTTCTGCAACAGCTCTAAAAGTTTGATTGCCAGAGCAGCTGAAACCCCTACCTCTGTGTGCTTTTCTTTCCAAACTCCATTGTTGATGGAAACAAGGCAATTTTATCTGGCTCTCCAAAGGCGTCAACAGCGTTATAAACTGAGGAATTTCCTTCAATGGAGAGGGTTTTCCTAAATTTGTACCAATAAAGCAAAGAAGTCAAACTAATCCAGTGGGAGGATACAAAGAGGTTTATGTTGTGGTGGATAAGAGAAGATGATAGATGAAATATGGGGCTTTTATTTTGGTGAACTATTCCCACAAATGACGTATCAATCTGGGTTTTCTTTCTTTAAGTTAAGGACCATTTTTGAGCACACTTATAAATGAAGACCAGCCTGGGCACAGTTTGTTTACATCAGTCCAAGTTACAAACCCAATTCCAAAGAGGCTGGGACATCTTATAAAACATAAATGAAACAGAGCACAATGATTTCAAAGTCTTTTTTTAACAAACTAATAAACTTCGTAGTTGTTTTTTGCAAATATTCACTCATTTTGAATTTGATTCCTGCAACACATTCCTAAAAAGCTGAGACAGGAGCAACAAAAGACGGGGAAAGTTGAGGAAGCAAAAAGTTTGAAAGCAGCATCTGTGATGGTATGAGGGTGTGTTATGGCATCATGGGTAACTGTCCCAGTTTCTGTGAAGGCAGCATTAATGCTGAAAGGTACAAACAGGTTTTGGAGCAACATCTGCTGCCATCCAAGACACTTTGTCTTTTTCAGGGACGTCCCTGATTATTTCAGCAAGACAATGAAACCAAGACACATTCTGCTCCTGTTACAACAGCGTGGCTCTGTAGTAGAAGAGTGCAGCTACTAGACTGACCTGCCTGCAGTCCAAACCTGTCTCCCATTGAAAATGTGTGGCACATCATGAAGTGCATAATACAACAACAGAGATGCCAAACTATTGAGCAATTGAAGTTGTCCATCAAACAAGAATGAGAAAGAATTCCAGCTCCAAAGCTTCAATAATTAATGTCCTCAGTTCACAAACGATTATTGAGTGTTGTTAAAGGAAAGGTGATGTAAAGTTTATCAATTTAGACAATAAAAATCTTGTCTTTGTAGTGTATCTGATTAAATGAAGGTTAAAAAGGATTTGCAAATCATTGTATTCTGTTTATATTTATGTTTTACACACCGTCCCAACTCCATTAGAATTGAGATTGTATTATCACTGCAGCAGAGATCATCCCCTCAGGCTTCTCACAGGCCGGTACTTTCCCATGGCAGTTGAAGAAAGAGATAAAGTCCAGGGTAAACCAAACCCCAGGAATCCACAGAAGCGAATCATCCGGCTGCATTAACTCTGTGGTGAGGTCATCCTTCAGAAATAAAAGCTTCATTTACAGTTAAAGTGTGGAAAAACAGAGCTGAGCACCACCACAGATCAGGATGAAGAGTGTTTCAGGATGGAGCACAGAGGAGAGGTTGTAACCGTCTCCTTCAGGGCGAAGAAGACAGAGATTCAGGAGCTATTTCTGTGTATGTAGCGGGCACCATTGCCACCTGAGGCAACCCATTGGCTGTGTGGATTTCTGGGTAATAATCACCCACAGGAATCCCTGGCATGTCCGCATGTGGTCGGTGGAGCGTTGCCACGCTGCTTTCAAGCTCCTGCCACTCTCGTGTTCACCCGCCAACCTAGCAGGAGCCAAGGACTTTCATCTGTAACCCTTCTAACTTTTCGAGCTTATGGCTTTTTCTCACATTTCTGAATAACAGAGTTAATGAGGTGTGCAATTCCACTGTCGTCAGGAACGGTCATTTCAGGACACTCTTGGAAACGTTCCTCTCTTTAACGTCTAAATTTCTCCCAAAGAGAGCTGCAAAGGTGCTGCAGAAACATGCATCCCTGAATTCTTTTAGTAAACAAGACAAAAATAAACTCTGCATTCTCTCAGTTACCCTCTTCTCTCTCAATCCTCCTGATTTCAATTACCTCCCAGGCGGAATTCAGGGAATTCATTGAAGAGAGAGGCCGAGCTCTACCACTCCAGTCAGCTGTGCCCGCTTTATTTTTCCTTGTATCACATTTCCAGGACTAGCAGGATTTACATGGATTTCACCCCCCCCCCTCTCTGCTCTGTCTGCTTTGAGAGGTGTTTAGTCTGAGGCTGTTTTTCCCAGCCACAGTTCTTACTCTGTCTCTGGCCAGAGATGCATCTGGATTCAGGGCTTGTCAGCAAAAAATCCCCTTGGCCTGGTGTCTCTCCTGTTCAGGTGCACGTGTGTTTGAGGGTCAGAGTAACGACAACCACATTGGGAAACTGCAATCTCAACATGAAGCAAGCATTTTCTTTGGCTTGATTTCCAAACACACTCTCCTAGCTCACAGAAAAATACATTTAAAGGACATTTCAAAAGATGAGCTCATGATAAAAGAAAATATGTAAACTTTTAGTGACAATGAGGAGAATCAGTCTGAAGTGGATTACAGCGACTCCTTTGGCCGGAGAGCTCACACAAAACGGTTCTGACAACTTGTGTTTTGAAAGTGAAAGTAGATCAGATCATCTTTTTGACACTACTTTTTTTCTTCAAGGCAACTTGTTACCGCAACGAGGGAAATGTATTGATGTTTGAAACATGGCAACAGGCAAACTTTTTAGCATAGTTTAGTAGCTGGCTACATTTAACGCTACTCACAGCCTGGTGCTCTGAGACATGTTTGTAATATTTAACGTTAGTGAATCCTGGTTGTGTCCTACCAGTGCTCATCTACCAACTCCAACCTCACCAAGCAGAGCAAACGTAACCTGGCTCTTCATTTTATTGACAGACTCTCAGGTTTGAACAGATCACTGCAGAATAACTGCTGCATGTGGACAGGAATCAGTATTATCTCAAACAGCCTTTAGCTCATGTTTTAGCTTTTAGCCTGTGCTCTATCACTCTCCGGTTTAGCTTTCTTCTTCTCCTCTGTCCCTTTTCTATCAGACACTTAAGCTTCATTAAAAACAAAGATCTCTCGTCTCACTGCTAAACTTTGTCTTAACGTGGCATTGTCACACAGACTTTGGTGCCATAAATCTATCTGATCCATTCATATACTGTAAAAATCATAGCTGCCATGACACTCAGCTTGAACTAAGGCCGCCACAAAAATCGCGCCCCCTGGTGACTGTCTGCAGTATAGGTCTAAAAACTCTGTTCCATCATTTATTCTACATAATAACTGGTAAAGCTTAAGAAAACATTGCATCTTTCTGGATATCATTTTGCTTCATTGTGTTTGAAGTTCTCTTTTATTCTGAAAAGTTGCTTTTTCATTAGTTATCAGACATTAAAAACTGGGTTTTAAGACACACTTCACGATGATTGAGAGCTGCTGTTCTAATGTAGTTTTTCTGGGGATAACAAGATACTTCAGGAAGGAGCCAAGAAGAGATTAGAGTCTTGAAAGAAAAAATAAATTTTGCATACACATATATGTGTGTGTGTGTGTGTTTGCTTTTTTTTGTCATTTTTGTTTATTCTCTATGGCAGGGGTTTCCAAACTTTTTTCCAAAAGGGCCATATTGGATACTGCAAAAATTACCAAGGGCCAGCAGCTCTTACAGACATTTATTAACAGTGAAAGTAACAAAAGAGTGCTCTATTTGATAACTATTTCTTTTTAGTGATTTCTAGAAAGAAACGGAACAAAAAACAGTCATGAAGTATAGTCAAACATTCTTGCCCTATTATTCTTTATGGCAGGATCAGGATCTGGACTTAGTCAGGTTTGTTTATAAGACAATTATAAAAACATAGCCCCAGATTTCTCTGATCCTGTGTTCTTAACAATTTTATGCATCAACTTTTGTCTTCTCTTCATCATTTCATAACTTTGATTCAGTCTTGTGTCCTGGTATGTGAGTTTTGAGCCTTCAACGACTCACGACGCACATTTTTTTCAACATGCCAATTGCAATTAAATATGTCAGCTTTAAAAGCTGTTGAGCTTTTGCAGACTGCATCGAGCTTTAGCTTTATAAAACCAGCCTATGTACAGTCCAAATCTTAGTAAGAGAATCCTAGTGAGAGGTTACCAGACAAATTAAGGTTTTTTTTCCAAGCACCTGACAGAAACTGTTAATGTAAACATTTAGAACATGATGAATTTAAGTAGTGAAATTAATACATTGTAAGATGAAAGCTGGGGGCCGCATGAAAATAGCCGACAGGCCATGATTGGTCCCCGGGCCTTAGTTTGGACACCCCTGCTCTATGGTCTCTACTGCAGGGGTTCCCAAACTTTTCCGCCTGTGACCCCCAAAATAGCAGCGTTAGGGACTGGTGACCCCCTGCTGTGGTACAACACTAACGGGACAATCCAAAAGCAGACAAAAACCAACAAAGCCCTCCTGAGGATACTTAATTTAACTGATCAATAGAAAATTTACCGACTAATGTGCACTTTGCTGAGTTCACGGCATCAAACTTGAACAAAGAAATGTAAAAAACAGATAAAACATTTTCTGTTTGCATAATTTTATATTATCTTTCACCCCAATTTTTGCTTTTATTCTCACAATAATGGATAAAATGTTCATGAATTGTTCTTAGTTTTCGATTTTGGGACACATTCCATGACCCCCTATCAATGTCTCGCGACCCCCCAAAGGGTCCCGACCCCCACTTTTGGGAACCACTGCTCTACTGGACACTCTAGTAGTCAAATCAGACTTGTCCAATCCTAATCAGGAAACTAGGAATTGGCATTTAGAAATAACATATTTCAATGCTGATAATCTTATTTTAAATTGTGGATTATGGTCAAATCATATCTAGATATCAGACATTTTCAAGACCACTTAAAAAGTCCACACAGTCCCTTTAAATAAAGGTATAAAAAGTCAAATACACATGAGACAGGAGTCAGACTTTCACTTTTTGTAGCTCAAACTTTTGAGGTGTCTCAGTCTATTTAAAGTAATTTCTAAATGTCATTCAATGTAATTTTTGTTGGGTTTTCGCAGCTTAATTGTTGGATGTTTGATACATGAGTGCAACGAGTTCAAGCTTAGAAAAAAGGTGGTGGCATTTTTTCCTGGATTCCTTGAATGCACCGTAATGCACACTCCTTATACCTGTCATTCATGTCACGTGCAACCCCCCCTTTACCTCCTCACCTGCAAGTCCGGGCTCGTCACCTGTGTCAGTCGCAGGATGCTCTCAGGTCCATGGGTGCCCTCAGTCACACCTGCACAGGTGAGAGTGGGGGGGCGCCATGGCGGGGATGACCCCCCAGGTGACAGCAGGCTCCTCTCTGCTCCAA
This sequence comes from Thalassoma bifasciatum, assembly GCA_008086565.1. Lineage (NCBI taxonomy): Eukaryota > Metazoa > Chordata > Actinopteri > Labriformes > Labridae > Thalassoma > Thalassoma bifasciatum. Next base: position 126,000 of record RPOG01000646.1, on the reverse strand, counting down.
TGGAAAAATGACACAAACTGATTTTTTTTTTTTTTCCCAGGTAGAAGAACAAATCCAGTCACATCAGACAGGAGAGCAAATGTTCCGATGGAAAAGGAGACATCACAGGAAAACTTCTGCTCTGATCTTTGAAAAACTTAGATTTCCAAAACATTCCCAGAGCACAAACTCCACATCAGCTGCTCCGTGAGTTTCATAGTCGAGTTAGAAATGAGCAAAAGCTACAGAACAAGGTGTAACAACAAGCGTGTGGCCTTTATGAAATCCATTTGTCTGTGGGATCAGTTCAGCAGAGGAGCGGACGATTTCCGTGATTTGATGGTCTCTCTTCCTGCTAAGTTTGCAGATTTCCCCAAAAGAAAAAAAACCCACTCTGTTTCTTTTGTGATCGACTTTCATAGAAGTGCGTCGCATTGCAACTCGGATCTAAAAATAGAGAAATAAAGAAAGGCCCATGATTGATCTGCGACAAAAACAAAGAATCTGATTAAATGCGCGCAGGATAATAGAGATCAAAGTTAAGGAACGGCTTTGAACTAAAATGCATGAATATATAATCCACATAAACATGCAGCTTAACTCTGACATCAGATTGTTTTTTGTTGAAACTTTTGTTTACACTTCACATAACTCCGCACTCTGGAAAAACTCCCACAAACAAAACATGCAGCATCTTCACTGCTGCAGAGAGAAAACAGTCTCAGTTTTTAGGCTCCTTCTGAGAGAAATGTTGCTACAAAAGTTTCCCGGATCAAAACAAAGTGTGAAACAATCTTCAGCTGAAAAACGTCAAACTTCCTGACAGAGAAAATATCGCCACCGNCAGACATCATACAGCCTCGGGGCAGCGGACAGAACCAGACCCCCATCTCCACAGCGCCAAAAACCAATGTTTCAGTGTCTGGATCCGACTCCAGCCTCTGGCCTCAGGGATGCTGTTCAGTGTCTGTTTTTATCTTGTGATTTGAGGAAACCAGCCTCCCTAAATGGCTGCTCAGCATCAGAAAGACTTACTCATTGTGACGATGTTTGCGTACGTGAGCTTCCAATCAGTCCTCAGAAAATCGTCTCTGCTATGCCAACCGGCCTGCAGCCTGAGGAGATAAAAACACATCAGTCAAAACAAAGAAGACTGAGCTGAGGCTGCCGTCGTATCATATTTACTTAAATTAAATGATATCTTTGAAGGTTTTCATGTGACATCAAACAGAAAACCTCCAGCACAGAGCTCTCTTCTTGCATAATTCTGTGCAGGCATGTAAGAAATGAAAAATAACCCTCCAGAATCTCAGACCAACACACTTCTCTGACTCCAGAGTAAAAGGAAAGTGTGCAGTGCATGTGTGAGAAAGTGTGCCTGTTTTGCCCATGAGAAGGAATGACAATTGGAAACGGCTTGCGTTGGCAGCGATCAAAGTTTTTACAGGGAGTTTTCTGCAACAGCTCTAAAAGTTTGATTGCCAGAGCAGCTGAAACCCCTACCTCTGTGTGCTTTTCTTTCCAAACTCCATTGTTGATGGAAACAAGGCAATTTTATCTGGCTCTCCAAAGGCGTCAACAGCGTTATAAACTGAGGAATTTCCTTCAATGGAGAGGGTTTTCCTAAATTTGTACCAATAAAGCAAAGAAGTCAAACTAATCCAGTGGGAGGATAAAAAGAGGTTTGTGTTGTGGTGGATAAGAGAAGATGATAGATGAAATATGGGGCTTTTATTTTGGTGAACTATTCCCACAAAGGACGTATCAATCTGGGTTTTCTTTCTTTAAGTTAAGGACCATTTTTGTGCACACTTATAAATGAAGACCAGCCTGGGCACAGTTTGTTTATATCAGTCCAAGTTACAACCCCAATTCCAATGAGGCTGGGACATCTTATAAAACATAAATGAAACAGAGCACAATGATTTCAAAGTCTTTTTTTAACAAACTAATAAACTTCGTAGTTGTTTTTTGCAAATATTCACTCATTTTGAATTTGATTCGTACAACACATTCCTAAAAAGCTGAGACAGGAGCAACAAAAGACGGGGAAAGTTGAGGAAGCAAAAAGTTTGAAAGCAGCATCTGTGATGGTATGAGGGTGTGTTAGTGCCCATGGCATCATGGGTATGACAGGGTCATAGACACTTCCGTCGTAATTACGACTTTCCATGTTTGTCCAAAACCTCGTTGTAGACGACGGTAGGTTCTGTGAAACAGAAAAAGTCCCTGCAGGGACTAATAAAGTCGTTCTGCTACTTTGGTTCTGTGTAAGACGAGGACAATGTTGTCGCACCGTCTGTAGTAGAAGAGTGCAGCTACTAGACTAACCTGCCTGCAGTCCAGACCTGTCTCCCATTGAAAATGTGTGGAACATTATGAAGTGCAAAATACAACAACAGAGACGCCAAACTATTGAGCAATTGAAGTTGTCCATCAAACAAGAATGAGAAAGAATTCAAAGCTTCAAAGCTTCAAAAATTAATGTTCTCAGTTCACAAACGATTATTGAGTGTTGTTAAAGGAAAGGTGATGTAAAGTTTATCAATTTAGACAATAAAAATATTGTCTTTGTAGTGTATCTGATTAAATGAAGGTTAAAAAGGATTTGAAAATCATTGTATTCTGTTTATATTTATGTTTTACACACCGTCCCAACTCCATTAGAATTGAGATTGTATTATCACTGCAGCAGAGATCATCCCCTCAGGCTTCTTACAGGCCGGTACTTTCCCATGGCAGTTGAAGAAAGAGATAAAGAGCAAAGTCCAGGGTAAACCAAACCCCAGGAATCCACAGAAGCGAATCATCCGGCTGCATTAACTCTGTGGTGAGGTCATCCTTCAGAAATAAAAGCTTCATTTACAGTTAAAGTGTGGAAAAACAGAGCTGAGCACCACCACAGATCAGGATGAAGAGTGTTTCAGGATGGAGCACAGAGGAGAGGTTGTAACTGTCTCCTTCAGGGCGAAGAAGACAGAGATTCAGGAGCTATTTCTGTGTATGTAGCGGGCACCATTGGCACCTGAGGCAACTCATTGGCTGTGTGGATTTCTGGGTAATAATCACCCACAGGAATCCCTGGCATGTCCGCATGTGGTCGGTGGAGCGTTGCCACGCTGCTTTCAAGCTCCTGCCACTCTCGTGTTCACCCGCCAACCGAGCAGGAGCCAAGGACTTTCATCTGTAACCCTTCTAACTTTTCGAGCTTATGGCTTTTTCTCACATTTCTGAATAACAGAGTTAATGAGGTGTGCAATTCCACTGTCGTCAGGAACGGTCATTTCAGGACACTCTGGGAAACTTTCCTCTCTTTAACGTCTAAATTTCTTTCAAAGAGAGCTGCAAAGGTGCTGCAGAAACATGCATCCCTGAATTCTTTTAGTAAACAAGACAAAAATAAACTCTGCATTCTCTCAGTTACCCTCTTCTCTCGCAATCCTCCTGATTTCAATTACCTCCCAGGCGGAATTCAGGGAATTCATTGAAGAGAGAGGCCGAGCTCTACCACTCCAGTCAGCTGTGCCCGCTTTATTTTTCCTTGTATCACATTTCCAGGACTAGCAGGATTTACATGGATTTCACCCCCCCCCTCTCTGCTCTGTCTGCTTTGAGAGGTGTTTAGTCTGAGGCTGTTTTTCCCAGCCACAGTTCTTACTCTGTCTCTGGCCAGAGATGCATCTGGATTCAGGGCTTGTCAGCAAAAAATCCCCTTGGCCTGGTGTCTCTCCTGTTCAGGTGCACGTGTGTTTGAGGGTCAGAGTAATGACAACCACATTGGGAAACTGCAATCTCAACATGAAGCAAGCATTTTCTTTGGCTTGATTTCAAAACACACTCTCCTACACAGAAAAATACATTTAAAGGACATTTCAAAAGATAAGCTGATGATAAAAGAAAACATGTAAACTTTTAGTGACAATGAGGAGAATCAGTCTGAAGTGGATTACAGCGACTCCTTTGGCCGGAGAACTCACACAAAACGGTTCTGACAACTTGTGTTTTGAAAGTGAAAGTAGATCAGATCATCTTTTTGACACTACTTTTTTTCTTCAAGGCAACTTGTTACCGCAACGAGGGAAATGTATTGATGTTTGAAACATGGCAAAAGGCAAACTTTTTAGCATAGTTTCACAGCTTGGTGCTCTGAGACATGTTTGTAATATTTAACGTGAGTGAATCCTAGTTGTGTCCTACCAGTGCTCATCTACCAACTCCAACCTCACCAAGCAGAGCAAACGTAATCTGGCGCTTCATTTTATTGACAGATTCTCAGGTTTGAACAGATCACTGCAGAATAACTGCTGCATGTGGACAGGAATCAATATTATCTCAAACAGCCTATAGCTCATGTTTTAGCCTTTAGCCTGTGCTCTATCACTCTCCGGTTTAGCTTTCTTCTTCTCCTCTGTCCCTTTTCTATCAGACACTTAAGCTTCATTAAAAACAAAGATCTCTCGTCTCACTGCTAAACTTTGTCTTAGCGTGGCATTGTCACACAGACTTTGGTGCCATAAATCTATCTGATCCATTCATAATGACATTTTTAGTACCGACGGTACTGTGAGTCGAACTTAATTCCGGCGGTGTTTTTAGCGCGGGGGACCACTGATAGACGTCACATCCAGATTTTTGAGACAAGGTATTAAATAAGATCTATTGTTGACCATTTCGAATTCGTAGAAAGACCTATTCATTTTGCTTCATTGTGTTTGAAGTTCTCTTTTATTCTGAAAAGTTGCTTTTTCATTAGTTATCAGACATTAAAAACTGGGTTTTAAGATACGCTTCACGATGATTGAGAGCTGCTGTTCTAATGTAGTTTTTCTGGGGATAGCAAGATACTTCAGGAAGGAGCCAAGAAGAGATTAGAGTCTTGAAAGAAAAAATAAATTTTGCATACACATGTGTGTGTGTGTGTGTGTGTTTGCTTTTTTTGTCATTTTTGTTTATTCTCTATGGCAGGGGTTTCCAAACTTTTTTCCAAAAGAGTGCTCTATTTGAGAACTATTTCTTTTTCTAGAAAGAAACGAAGCAAAAAAATAGTCATGAAGTATAGTCAAACATTCTTGCCCTATTATTCTTTATGGCAGGATCAGGATCTGGACTTAGTCAGGTTTGTTTATAAGACAATTATAAAAACATAGCCCCAGATTTCTCTGATCCTGCGTTCTTAACCATTTTATGCATCAGCTTTTGTCTTCTCTTCATCATTTCATAACTTTGATTCAGTCTTGTGTCCTAGTATGTGATTTTTGAGCATTCAACGACTCACGACGCACATTTTTTTCAACATGCCAATTGCAATTAAATATGTCAGCTTTAAAAGTTGTTGAGCTTTTGCAGACTGCATCGAGCTTTAGCTTTACAGAACCAGCCTATGTACAGTCCAAATCTTAGTAAGAGAATCCTAGTGAGAGGTTACCAGACAAATTAAGGTTTTTTTTCCAAGCACCTGACAGAAACTGTTAATGTAAACATTTAGAACATGATGAATTTAAGTAGTGAAATTAATACATAGTAAGATGAAAGCTGGGGGCCGCATGAAAATAGTTGGCGGGCCTTAGTTTGGACATCCCTGCTCTATGGTCTCTACTGGACAGACTCTATTAGTCCAATCAGACTTGTCCAATCCTAATCAGGAAACTAGGAATTGGCATTTAGAAATAACATATTTCAGTGCTGATAATCTTATTTTAAATTGTGGATTATGGTCAAATCATATCTAGATATCAGACATTTTCAAAACCACTTAAAAAGTCCACACAGTCCCTTTAAATAAAGGTATAAAAAGTCAAATACACATGAGACAGGAGTCAGACTTTCACTTTTTGGAGCTCAAACTTTTGAGGTGTCTCAGTCTATTTAAAGTAATTTCTAAATGTCATTCAATGTCATTTTTGTTGGGTTTTCACAGCTTAATTGTTGGATGTTTGATACATGAGTGCAACGAGTTCAAGCTTAGAAAAAAGGTGGTGGCATTTTTTCCCGGATTCCTTGAATGCACCGTAATGCACACTCCTTATACCTGTCATTCATGTCACGTGCAACCCCCCCTTACCTCCTCACCTGCAAGTCCGGGCTCGTCACCTGTGTCAATCGGATGCTCTCAGGTCCATGGGTGCCCTCAGTCACACCTGCACAGGTGAGAGTGGGGGGGCGCCATGGCGGGGATGACCCCCCAGGTGACAGCAGGCTCCTCTCTGCTCCAATGGAAAAATGACACAAACTGATTTTTTTTTTTTTTCCAGGTAGAAGAACAAATCCAGTCACATCAGACAGGAGAGCAAATGTTCCGATGGAAAAAGAGACATCACAGGAAAACTTCTGCTCTGATCTTTGAAAAACTTAGATTTCCAAAACATTCCCAGAGCACAAACTCCACATCAGCTGCTCCGTGAGTTTCATAGTCGAGTTAGAAATGAGCAAAAGCTACAGAACAAGGTGTAACAACAAGCGTGTGGCCTTTATGAAATCCATTTGTCTGTGGGATCAGTTCAGCAGAGGAGCGGACGATTTCCGTGATTTGATGGTCTCTCTTCCTGCTAAGTTTGCAGATTTCCCCAAAAGAAAAAAAACCCTCTCTGTTTCTTTTGTGATCGACTTTCATAGAAGTGCGTCGCATTGCAACTCGGATCTAAAAATAGAGAAATAAAGAAAGGCCCATGATTGATCTGCGACAAAAACAAAGAATCTGATTCAATGCGCGCAGGATAATAGAGATCAAAGTTAAGGAACGGTAAACTTGATTTTACGTACTTATATATTAGGTGTATTTGTACGTCGAATTGAGACTGTAGTCTAACAAAAAACAACTTTGAAAACAAATGTGAAGTGTATTGAGGCGTGAGACCTTTTTGAGGGTGTTTGTTTTGTACGTCGTAGAAGTGACGACGTCTCTCTTTTGTCAGAGTCAAAAATCCGAGGAAGACTCTCTTTAGTTGCTACAAAAGTTTCCCGGATCAAAACAAAGTGTGAAACAATCTTCAGCTGAAAAACGTCAAACTTCCTGACAGAGAAAATATCGCCACCGGAACCTTTTTCTTTTAAGCTTCCAACAAGCGGAGGAAACTGTCTCCAAACAGCGAATCCTTTGTTTCCAAACTTCAGACTTTCCGTCGTCCTTTCGTTTGTATTAACATGATTTTATTCCTGAGGGATTTTCTAAAAACTATCTTCATTTGCGCCGAGGAGCCGCGGGAACGCGCTGTTACTTGGTCGAAGTCTTTTCACGAGAGCGCGCGCGTAATTATCCCAGGGGCGGGACGTGGTGACGTAGATTGAGTGTATGGTGCCTTCAAAACCTCCGGAAAATCTTTCAAAATATTATACCCATTTAACCCTCTGATGCATGAATTATGAAAGTCAGTGTCAGGATTTTTACCTTGAGTGTTTTTATTTGTATTAAAGAATTTAAAAAAGTTTTCCTGTTTTTTCATATATTTGTAACTGAGCATTCAACATAAAACAGTGTAAACATCACATGATCCATCACATGAACCACTGAATTTAGGAGTAAATATATTTTAAATAGGTGTCCACTGTAGTGACCACTATGCACCACAGGGTTAAGTACAATATGAGTGATTACAGAAATAAGACAAATGAAAACATATTTGTCATTTTTAATTATGCCAAACTGGCTTAACACAAAGAGGAACTTTGAAAAATTAATGACATATGAATTAATATTTTAATCATATAAATATGGTTAATATGAGTGTTTTTTAAATATTTATCCTTAGTCCCTTGGCCAAATGTTTGACTTTCAGCCCATTATAGAATAAAACAACATTTAATCAACAATAACTTTGTGATAAATGTCACAGAAATTCCTTATGTTAAGGAAACGCATTGCGCCAGTGGTTCCCAACCTTTTCAAATTCAGGTCCTGCTTTTAAGTCTCAAAATTTTTTCACAGCCCACCTCTGACTCTTTAAGTACGGAGGCTGTATAATAGAGTGTTAGAGCTGGATTTGTAACAAAGACCTGAAATTAAAGATTAATGAAGCCCAAAATGTAGTAACTGATCAATAATGTGACATATGCTGAGTCCAAAAGATAATAACCATTTGCCTACAATGTAACAACTTGTTAAATTTTGAGTTAGTGATTACATTTTTGGGTTATACAGCATATATTTATAACATTTCAGGATTTACTGCATCTTTTTTGAATTACATTTCTGGGCTTTGTTAAATTTATATATTATATATTTTTAAGTAATTTCATTGGAACCATGCTCAGTTAATGTTTTTACACAATATGAAGTAGAGCATCTCAAAATATTTCTAAAAAAAATCCAAATGTGACCAAATTTAACTTTGGTTAGATTAAATATTTGAAAAAGAAATTTGGGTGAAGCAAACCAACCAGGCAAAAAGAAGTTACCTCAAACCTTGAAATTAGAGTTATTTTGCAGGAATAATCACACCAAAGTCACCGCTTTAATCAACACCAGCATTTTATTTTTTTTCCAAAAGCATGTAAAAAACAAACAAAACGAAAAAAAAAAAAAAAAAATCAAGGAAGAAAATGCACAAAATGAACGTGTGAACTGGCGTAGAAAGGGGGGCGCTTAAGTTTCAAAATGATACACTTCCATACGACAGCTAAGCAAAGAGAGGGGGAACAGAGAGGAGAGACTGCAAACACAGTCCAAACGTCCTTTTGCTGTAAGGCCACCTCAATCCACAGGTCAAGTTTTCAAAACAGAGAAAATTTAAAGATGCAAACATTTAAAACTTCTCGATAACAACAGCATTGAAAAGTAAGTCCACATCAAGTATAGCACAGAAGTTAAATGACTTACACGTTTAACATTGAAAACGTTACACTGCAATCATTCACCTGAGCCTCTTGGCACCAGTGTTAAGTGAAACTTTGTCTGCTCTGTTACACTGAGACGTTGCAATTCACAAATGCTGCAGCTGTACCTTGGCGAACTGCTAACGGAGAATGACAAAGACAGCATTTCGAATACAATACTCTTGATTTTAAAGCATTCTCAGGGATCCAGAGGACCGTTTAGAACAGTTCTAGAGAAAAAAAAAATCAAAATACAAACTGTCAAACAAGGTGAAGTAAGAACAATGTGTGGATAAAAAGTGGTTTCACCAGAGAGTGAGTGCTGGTTGAGTGAAGTCATCTATTGTTAAAGAGTGGGGATCTAAAGTCAGCCTGCTTGTGTCTGTAAAGGCAGAAACAGGACATTTCTTGGTCAAGATTTGTGGACTCGAAGATAAGCGATTCATTTCTAAGGCTTCTTAAAAACAAAAATCAAGCAAATATCCGTCTTTTTCAGCTTTCTCTCCTGCACAGCGTGCTCAGATTATTCACAGTACACCTTCAGTCACAAACACTACTTTGTGTCATTCAAGTGTCAGTCAAGTCTTAGTGGTAATTCTTTTCTAAAATGAGATATTTTAATGGCTTTAGACTCATTCTTTGTATAGAATGAAAAAATAGATGTTGTAATCTTTTCTAAATGGATTAATTCCTCTTAGGTGCAGAATTAAATAAGATTAAAGTCGCTGTAGTGCAGTAGCTGCACCGCAGACTGAGGCAACATATTAGAAAACTTTGAATAAAGGCTTCCTTGATTTCACAGGCAAGATATTTTTCTTTCACTCCTCTCACTTCCTCCAACATTACTGTCACACTTTCCCCAGTAGGGGGTGCTCTGCACTGGGTTTGGCATGCAGCATGCGGGAGCACAAAAGGGGCCAACACAGTGACAAACCCTCCCTCAGACACAGACTGTCAATTCAATATTAGGAATAGGTCCAGGTGCTAAGATGCATTTAGGTCGTGAGACAGGAGACGAGAACAGGAAGGCATTATTAAAAACAGAAAACCTGTCTGCTCTATCCGGATGGGACTGTAAGGAAATAATGACGATGAACGTTAATGAGTCACTGGGTAGGATCCGTCTCCAGTGATATGAACACACTTAAATACAGCCAGGAAAAATCTCAAGACGCCAACACCTGATGAGTGAAATGACGAGGGAAAAAAGTGGTTTGATTTCCTGCAGGGCTTCAGCTTCGTCCGTCAACATCCTCATTTGTGACAAAGTAATCAATCATTAGTGATAAACTAAACGCCTCCACATGACGGGGTGAAGGATGTTCACGAACGAGCGTCAGTTTCCCTGTGATTATCAACGTCTTGTCTGGTGATGATGTGCGCTCATATGTGCAAGACAAGAGTAGAGTTTTATGGGGAATGTTCACTAAGTCACAAACTACAGCTCTATGTACAGACAGAAATACAAAACACAATCTGAGAACTACGTTAAAATTCAACCATAAAAGCTCAGAGAGGATCAACTTATGCCGTGACATCAATCAAATCCAAACTCAAGTGCTTTTAAAAAACCCTTTGAGGAGCGATTTGGAGACAAATCATTCACAACGACAAAGATCGATACAGTCATAAGATAAGGCTGTTAAAACCCAGTCATCCCGACATGCAAGGATAAGACTCAGAGTGGTCGACAAAATAAAAACAAACCATGGGATGAAGCAACAAAAACAAAAAAAAGCACAAATAAGAAGTTAAAAAAGCCAGAGGTGAGCTGTTGCTGATGTGTGCGGTTGTGTTACAGTACTCTGTACCCTGTTTGTTCCTCAAATATATGAAACCTGACAAACTGACATAAACGTCTCTGACAGTAAACTCACAATACTGAGGAGCGGTATCTAGATCTGTGTTATCTTTTTGAAATGAGTGAAATGATGTTTGTAAAAATCCTTGGGTGAAAACTGACCTGAGTTTATGCTCTACTGCAAAACATGGATGCTCTGTAACCTTTCTGATATGTTTGCCTGAGCATACAGATTACTTACTGAAAACATAAAAAGGGTGCGAATCATTAAAGGAGTTAAAAAAAGGAAACAATAAAAGTGATTATTATCACACTCCCCATTCAGAGAAGGCATTTGGTCACAATCATCTACCAATTCCACGAAGGAAATAAGAAAATACACATTAATAAAATCAAAACCAGAATCCCCAAATTATGATCACGACTGTCAAGTTTTTCCTATCCATTTGTGCATGTATGTGTATCTGATGGCCTTCAAAAAGCAAGTGAGAGCGTGGGTGATTTAACAGAGCCCCAGCTCGTGAGGCGTGTGTTCATCGTGATGGAGGTGTAAGGAGGGAGAAAAAGGAAGAGACAGGGAGGGGACGGGACACGAGCAGACATGATTATGCCGTCTTTGTTATGTCGTCTGTCTCCTTGGAGGCCCAGAGCTCTTTGTGCTGTTTGCGTCCGAAGCCCTCGTCGTAGTTGCCTTTGCTTTTGAACAGCTGCTGAAAGTGGGGTTTGCAGTAAAACTCGCCTTGAAGGGCCGCAAAGGTGCCAAGACTGTTGGGAGGAGAAGAGGAAAAGGGTTATAAACGAAACAGAGGAGATCGATGAGAGGAGGAGAGTCAGGTAAACATGGAAGAGCAGAAACTACAACGCTGGTCAGTACATTTACATGCAGCTTAAGAAATCAGACTATGAGCTTATTCAGCCCAAGATCAGACTATACAAATGCATGTAAACAGCTGAGTCTGACCAAAAACGGACTGAGCTGTGACTTTACAAAGGAGCTGTAAAGTACCAACTGTGATTGTTGAGGAATTTTCTGGAAGCTTGACCACTTGACGAAGAAAACTCAGGAGATTCAGATGACTTAAGTTGAAAAGGTTTATGTAGCTCGATCGAGGAGAAGAGACAGACAGTACACTTGGATGCGCAGTGTAGTGCAGAGTCAATTCTGCCAGACCTCTCTGTGTTTTCAGTATTTATCATTTCTGATGGTTGTTATGTCTATTTAGGAGACCAATGAGTTCAGCTTAGGATGTCCCTCTCATCCTGATACAAGAGAAACAGTCCCCACTTTGGAAGAATACGGGAATGTGTGTATCTAAGGCCAAATACAGGGCTGTGACTATGTTTGAGACATACAGAGGAAATTAAGGTAATAATTGTGTAGAATAATAAGGAATTAGGAAAAGTCCATGACAGTGATGATCAAAACAGATTGCAAGGGTTTAGAATCAATTTAAGACAACATCTCAAATATGAAACAGAAATATAAAAGAATAATCTTGTTTTTATTAGATGTCAGCGACACATTTCAAAAATATTTGCCAATAAAACAATGAAAAAGTTGCATAAAGCTTAAAAAAAAACAGGAGGAAGTGCTCCTGAGACCCGCACTTTTGTTTTATGTACAATTCTTATTTCTCCTTGCCATTTTGGATAAGTAAGACCTAATAAGTTTAAAAACTAAACTTGGTCTTAGTCTAGTTATAAGTGTTGTTCTCCATAACTACGCTGTTTTTTTTTCCACTAAACGGGGTGTAAAGTTGTGATATCACCCTAAGATGATGTGGGAAGTATCTCTAATTGTGGTTTATTGGTCAAAGTTTAAACACGTGAAGTATTATGGGTCTCAGGGGTAGAAATATAATGTCCAAATAAGTGGACGCTAGGTCTTAAGAGGATTAAGTGGAGTGACCATGATGGTTCTGTGTGTTCTCGTGTACATCAAAGGCTGTACTTCTTAAGTCGGCTGAGATTGTTAGGAGTCAGTCAAAAAACAATATTCTTTTTTTTCTATCAGGTTGTCCTGGAGAGTATTAACAGGTTCAAGATGTTGGGAGTCATATTCTAAGCTTCAGCCTCTGGTACAGTCATGAAAGTGAGGGGGAAAACTAGAGAACTGTCCTTCCAGAGACATCTATGAGCCGTACACACTCAGACATGCACAGAGAGTTTTGCCAGACCCGTCACACATCCTTTACTCTGAGTACGAGCTTCTGCTTTCTGGCAGGAGATACAGAGTCCCCAAATGTAAATTGAACCTCTTCAAAAGCTGCTTTTTACCCACTTTGATTAAAATACTAAAGGGCTCTTATAGCTAGAGGGGGACAACACGCCATTTGGGGCTGGAGGCTGAAGGGAATGTGCAAAAACATCCTTGTGTGTTTCTATTTTGAGACTTGTTGAATATCTGTATCGTGTAATGTGGGGAAGTGTTTGTGTGTGTGTGTGTGTGTACGTCCATGTGTGGTTGTGTTGATGTGCTCTTTATTTATCTAATGCTGTCTACGCAGGCACCAATGTGTCAACACTGAGTTCATAAAGTTCTCAAAGAGGAAAGTTGAGTTTATTTTGTTGTATTGTTGTGTATAATCTTGCACTTGCCAAGATTCAGACTCTTACTTCAAGACATGAATTGAAGTTAATAAAATATCTTGTTTTAATGTTTTTTTTAACTTATTTTTAGCTTTTAAAACTATGTTAGATCTCAAAAAAAGCATGAACATTTCAATGTTGTCTTAATTAGTCTGAGAATCCTAAAATGAGTGGATAACTGTTAAAGCAAGTTACTTTGGTTTTCTCACATGTAATTTCATAACATTAAAACTTGTTTCAAGATTTAGCTCGACCTCAAGTTGCTTGATTTAAGAATAACACAAAAAAATCATCTTTTTAAGACACAGTTTATTTAGCAAACAGCTCAGAACTTTACAAACCAATGCTCAAAAATCAAGAATTATCTGAATCATACTCCTCTAATTCTAAGTAGTTTTGACTTAAAAAAGTGATATTTTTCATTCCATTTGCTAAAATTAAGAATATAAGACGCATGAAATTAGATTCTATTGCTCATATTCAGTATATTTCACGTAAATTTCTTCTTCAGGAAGTTTGTTTCAAGCATTTTAATCTAAAAATGAGCATTTTCTTCTTGTTTTAAGATCTGAGAATACTTATCAAGGCCATCTTGTTTTTAGATTTATCAGTCTGATTTCAAGATTTCTAGTCAAGTGAAATTATCTTGCTGCATGGACAGATAATTTCACTAGTTTTAAGATATTTTTTCATCAAATTTAGTCTTTTTATCTTATATTCAGACTTTTTTTGCAGTGCACAATCCTTCTTTTTCAGCATTCGATATGTTGTTTATATGCTGTATCATTTTAAATCAAACAAATATAAGCAAATTATGATTTTTCTCGAATTCATTGGTGTATTTGTAGTCACCTGAGTTTGGCGTTGCAGTGCTTGCAGCAGAAGCATGTCGAATGGAAGACCATGTTGTTGGCAACCAATCTCTCCATCGGGTAGACTGTCTTCTCACATGATGTGCACAACTCCTTTTGGGTTTTAAAGCTGAAGGACTGAGCACATAAGAATATGCATTTAGACATAAAAGCAGGCAGGAGTCTAAGCTCAGGTACTCGATGAGATGAAAGCTACATTTAACAAAAGACACCAAATGCAGGAGAGACTTCCTCTGCTCTTTCCTGAGATCAAAGCCTGAATGAAAGAGAAACACACACACATACATACACACACAGAATATATGAAGAGACAGAAGATGCATGTTTACCTTAGATCGCTGGACGGGTTTCTCTTCAGTGGTATTCCTGGTGTCCTGGATAAACACAGAAAAACAAACTCAGCACTGAAACAAACAGACTCAAACGTGTGTAAAAACTCCTGGTATGCTTTGAAAGCTGCTGTACACGTGCGAAAAGAGAGAAAAAGCAACAGGGGAGAAACATTTCTCACATATTTCTCATTGTCCTCTTATTACCTTTCGCGGTGTGTGTACTCATCTCTTGTTTTCTACCCCTCTTTCTATTTGCTCCATCTGTCTTTTTGCACCCCTGGGAGAGGATCAGGTGCCTTCTGTCTGGTCATGTGAGCTGAACTGTTGGACACTCTGCATGGGGCTGCTCTCGGCATAGCACAACACTTTAGAAAGCAGGCGATAACACTGGAGCCTCTTGGAAAAACCAATGTTTACCTTCAATTCTGCAGCTACAGTTTAAGTTTTGATACTGTCTGGTAAATACAACTTGAGTCACGGTGACAAGAGGAATGGAAAGACTTCCCTCCAGGCACAGGAGAGGTTAAGAAGAAAAAGATAAGCCTGTGTGATTACAAGCTAGAGGAAGTTACAGAAAAGTAATGACTGTGCTTGTTTTCGTGCAGCTGGTCAACAAGCAACAAACATATCTTTAAGTGAGGCGAACAGGTAGTTCAAGAGCATTAAACACACACACACAGAGCGGCATTCACATTCAGACGTGCATGCAGAAACTGCCATGGAAAAGCCAGTGAGCAGGGAAGAAGGGCCGCCTCTGTTCAGGCTGGGGAAAAGTCCACTGCAGACTTTGCTAAAACCCTGTTATGTAAGGTAGTTTGGCTGGAGCTGGAGGAAGTGGGGAAGGTGGTGGGCTGGTGGTGGGCTGGGGGGGGGGAGTCTGCAGACATGGCTGTGAAGAGAAGGGACTCTGGCTGGTCATCGGTTTTCACCCAAGTAATTATAGACTGTCCTCCGTCCTCTTAGACGTTCACACGTTTTTTAGTGTCTGCCACCGATGCACAGACGTGTAGAAACATGGAAAGAGTTTTTGGTGGTTTCGTTGTAAAGGGTGTCCGGAACACCATACTTAACTGTAATCCCGACGTGTTAAATAGTAAAGTCATAGTATTATACTCGTACGTGTTATACCATATCCCAAGGTTTATAAAATATCATTTGAGCCTCTCACTTGAGTTTCTGTAGCCTGTCTACGACAAATCCCATGACTATTAGATCCAAATGGGCAACTATTTGTATATTTGACCACATTAAAGCAACAACTCCCACAGTTATTTCACCATCTCAGCGCTCTGTCATCTCACCTGCTGTTATCAGGGTCAGGCAGAGTGACGAGCCACTGAGAGAGAGAATGTGAGTGGAGCATAGAAGAGATTTGGACAATCTGATAGTTTTGCTTATAGTTAATATCACATAAGGTGCTTTATTTAACACTTTCAGGGTTAAGGGTAGCAGCTTCCAAATCTGAGCTTTGTTCAGCTTTGTCTTCAGTCAGAACGGGCTCAAAGTTTGTTTGTCTGCTCCAAGTTTGGATCTTCTGATCGCCCATTTTAATGTCCACTTCACCTCCTCCTTCCCATGACATATGATTTCATGAGTCGCTATAAAACTTGAAAGAGTTGTAGTTTGATGTCTAAGTAAACCGTCCTCTAAATGCATTGTGCTTATTCTGGAAATGTCTCTGAACATTACTTTTCATTGATTCCCATCTCTGGAAAAAGATTATTCAAGCCTGCAAAAAAGGCAAAACGCAGGAGGAGGACAAACTTTCTGATTCTGGAGGGGCATGTTGATATTTAACAAATATCCCTGTAACATTATGGTCATTGAGGCAAATTTAAAATGATGAAATCCATTAAAAGTCTGACCTGATGTGAGGGGAGTCACTTGCAGGAAATATTATACACCAACATTAACTAGAAAAGCAATTTCTGAAGAAATTGCGCTGTGAATGCAGAAGCTGAAGCAGCTTGCGCTGAACTGCTAATGCAGAATCCTGAATATGCTGAATAACTGAATTTATCTGAAAATGGTTGAATGAATCTTGAAAAAGCTTGCGCCAAACTGCTGAATGCAAAATGTTGAAGAAGAACTCACGAACATGAACATGAAGACTTGGCTGAAAGGCTGTGAAATAATGTCCAAAATGAAAAAATGAATGGGTGAATTGAATCTTGAAAATAAATGGAAAAAAAGGAAATCAATGAATCACAATGAAAGAATTTTTTAATCCCTAGAAGTTGTGTGAGAATTATCAGAATTATCAGATGTTTGAGACAGTGAAGTATGTGTGTGTGTGTGTGTGTGTGTGTGTGTGTGTGTGTGAGAGAGAGAGAGAGAGAGAGNATATGTTTGGTGTGCTGGTGTGCTGTGTGTTGGTCAGTGATGCAGAGAAACAATCACTTGAGTATCTTTCTTCATCAGTGTTTTGATCTGTAGGTATAAACAGGTGTGTCAGATCACAGGTCTCCATGGTAACCTGCTCGTTAGGCTGTTTGAAGCTGCAGCTGTTTGATTTAACTGACAGACAGTTGATGAGGAGCTGGATTTGAGCCAGGGACAAGGGTGCGAATATCCATAGGCTGCGCAAAATCCTTAAGGGCTAGCAGAAAACCAAAACTATCATGAGATTCCCAAAGCCCAGACGTATCTATTGATGTAAATTTCATGTCTGTTGAGCCACAGGTTTTACCAGAAATGTGAGTTAAAAAAGTGTTACTTTTTCTTCATCTCTCGGAAAATCCCTTAAAAATTAACATTAGAGCAGATGGGGGCAGATGATGACTTTCTGTGACAGTTGGCCACCTGCAGGCTTTGTCCTTTGTCCTTTTGGTGTCAAGGGTCATTAATCAGAGGCANTGGTAACCTGCTCGTTAGGCTGTTTGAAGCTGCAGCTGTTTGATTTAACTGACAGACAGTTGATGAGGAGCTGGATTTGAGCCAGGGACAAGGGTGCGAATATCCATAGGCTGCGCAAAATCCTTAAGGGCTAGCAGAAAACCAAAACTATCATGAGATTCCCAAAGCCCAGACGTATCTATTGATGTAAATTTCATGTCTGTTGAGCCACAGGTTTTACCAGAAATGTGAGTTAAAAAAGTGTTACTTTTTCTTCATCTCTCGGAAAATCCCTTAAAAATTAACATTAGAGCAGATGGGGGCAGATGATGACTTTCTGTGACATTTGGCCACCTGCAGGCTTTGTCCTTTGTCCTTTTGGTGTCAAGGGTCATTAATCAGAGGCAGAACAAGATTACCTACGTTTTGAGCCCAAATTTGAGTATGTGGAGTGAAATTTGTGGCTCCTGGGCCTGTTTATCCAAAAAGTTTCCAGGTGATTTCTCTCCTGGTCCACACTCTAAAATTCAAATCCTCACTCTACAGTTTGAACATTCCACCACATACACACCAATGTTAAACTGCTGCAAGGGCTGATAAACTTCATAACTTTTGAAGGAGTTTTATGAAGAAACTATAAATGATAGAAAAGAGCTGAAATATACTGAAGAAAGCCAAACGATGGCTGAACATTTTGCAGGTAGAATGAAGTTTCTGGCTGAAAGTATGACTGAATGAGAAGGGTCTGAATGAGGCTGAAGTAATTCCCTGAAATCTTCAGAATCTGAAGCTCTCCCATGCTTTCCAGATGGAAGAAAAATTGTGAAAAAGTGAAATATCTCTGAAAGTATAAGTGAAACNAAACTGCTGCAAGGGCTGATAAACTTCATAACTTTTGAAGGAGTTTTATGAAGAAACTATAAATGATAGAAAAGAGCTGAAATATACTGAAGAAAGCCAAACGATGGCTGAACATTTTGCAGGTAGAATGAAGTTTCTGGCTGAAAGTATGACTGAATGAGAAGGGTCTGAATGAGGCTGAAGTAATTCCCTGAAATCTTCAGAATCTGAAGCTCTCCCATGCTTTCCAGATGGAAGAAAAATTGTGAAAAAGTGAAATATCTCTGAAAGTATAAGTGAAACGGGTCTGAAAAGTCATAGCGCACCAGTCCTGAACGAGCCGGTCGTTTTGAAGTTTGAACGGTGAAAATCGGTTGAAATTTGTGGGAGAAGAAGCGATCCAAAAAAGTGGGCGGAAAACGGAAGAAAAAGAAAAAGAAGAACTAGAAAAGCAATTTCTGAAGAAATTGCGCTGTGAATGCAGAAGCTGAAGCAGCTCACGCTGAACTGCTAATGCAGAATCCTGAATATGCTGAATGACTGAATTTATCTGAACATTGTTGAATGAATCTTGAAAAAGCTTGCGCTGAACTGCTGAATGCAAAATGTTGAAGGAGAACTCACGAACATGAACATGAAATCTTGGATGAAAGGATGAATGGAATGAAATAATGTCCTAAATGAAAATATAGATGGATGAATTAAAGAATCATCTGAATTAAAGGAAATGGATGAATCACAATGAAAGAATATCTTATCCCTCAAAGTTGTGTAGGAATTATCAGAATTATCGATGTTTGAGACAGTGAAGTGTGTGTGTGTGTGTGTATGTGTACATGGTTGATATGCTTGTGTGTGTGTGTGTGCGTGTGTTTGGTGTGTTTGTGTGTGGGTATATGTTTGGTGTGCTGGTGTGCTGTGTGTTGGTCAGTGATGCAGAGAAACAATCACTTGAGTATCTTTCTTCATCAGTGTTTTGATCTGTAGGTATAAACAGGTGTGTCAGATCACAGGTCTCCATGGTAACCTGCTCGTTAGGCTGTTTGAAGCTGCAGCTGTTTGATTTAACTGACAGACAGTTGATGAGGAGCTGGATTTGAGCCAGGGACAAGGGTGTGAATCTCCTCAAGCTGCGCAAAATCCTTAAGGGCTAGCAGAAAACCAAAACCACCATTAGATTCCCAAGACCCAGACGTATCTATTGATGTAAATTTCATGTCTGTTGAGCCACAGGTTTCACCTTAAATGTGAGTTAAAAAACTGTTACTTTTTCTTTATCTCTCGGAAAGTCCCTTAAAAATTAACATTAGAGCAGATGGGGACAGATGATGACTTTCTGTGACAGTTGGCCACCTGCAGGCTTTGTTCTTTGTCCTTTTGGTGTTAAGGGTCCTTAATCAGAAGCAGAACAAGATTACCTACGTTTTGAGCCCAAATTTGAGTATGTGGAGTGACATTTGTGGCTCCTGGGCCTGTTTATCTAAAAAGTTTCCAGGTGATTTCTCTCCTGGTCCACACTCTAAAATTCAAATCCTCACTCTACAGTTTGAACATTCCACCACATACACACCAATGTTAAACTGCTGCAAGGGCTGAAAAACTTCATGACCTTTGAAGGAGTTTTGTGAAGAAACTATAAATGATAGAAAGAAGCTGAAATATACTGAAGAAAGCCAAACGATGGCTGAACATTTTGCAGGTAGAATGAAGTTTCTGGCTGAAAGTATGCCTGAATGAGAAGGGTCTGAATGAGGCTGAAGAAATTCCCTGAATGATTCCAAATCCAATTCATTCTCTATGCGTGTGAAAATCGTGAAAAAAGTGAAATATCTCGGAAAGTATTGGTGAAACCGGTCTGAAAAGTCATAGCGCACCAGTCCTGAACGAGCCGGTCGTTTTGAAGTTTGAACGGTGAAAATCAGTTGAAATTTGTGGAAGAAGAAGCGATCCAAAAAAGTGGGCGGAAGACGGAAGAAAAAGAAGAATAAACTTTTTGAAAATAGAAGAACATAAGCTGTGAATGCCTTGCTGCATTCACAGCAATAAACTTTTTGAAAATAGAAGAACATAAGCTGTGAATGCCTTGCTGCATTCACAGCAATGATTAACTCTTTGCAAACACAAATAGTGTCACAGAGGGGATTGTGATTATCATCATTTCAGGGAGGATTCAGCTCAACAGAGCTATAAATACCGCAAAATCATTTTTTTCCAAAACACAGCTCTATTTCTGACCCTTAATGTGACATTGAATAAGTGAGGAGGTGCACGCCGTCTGCACTGATGAGAACCAGATGATGTGCAATAATTGGCTCATTACAAGTGAAGCCATGCAGCTTCCTGTTGATACAATCACATCTGCCTCCTCTTCATCCCTTATCCTCCTCGGGTTCAGTTAGCAGGTAGCTCGCTTGTTGCGCGTTGTCTCGCAGGCTGCACGCTGCTGCACCACTTCCTGTTGGTTTTGATCTCGTCAAAATGATCTAACTCTGTTTCACACTGAGATTGAATGAGTCAAGTTCCCACAGAGGATTCAGTCAGAGGCTGTGAGAGCAGCAGAACGGGGTCAATGGGTCTCTGATTGGAGCGTATGAAACCCTGACACTGAGGTAGCCTAATAAGGAAAGTGATCCGTGTGAAGGCACGGAGTTGCCAAAGATTTTACTCTGGTGAAAAAACAACCCAGCATGATAAGTAACCATGTTAGAGGGCAGGCATGCATTCCTAACACACACACACACACACACACATATTCATGCAAACATCCAGGAAGACTTCAGATTGGTTTTGCCATCGTGTCTTTTCTTGCCTTATATGTACATGTTGTCTTTGCCACAGAAAAGTTGAATGTGGCAGGAAGTTGTGACACTTGCGGCTCACAGCTGAAGTCCTAACTCACTGTTTTTCATCTCTGAAAAAAAAGAGCCCTGACGATAACTCGCTCTACATGACTGCTTCAGCTGAAGTGTGAAACGAAAAGGTTAGAAACCAGCTCAACAATGCTTCACTGCCAATTCAAAGAGAGTCACAGGAGCTACGCGGCGGCAGGAAATTAAACGCCTTAACGAGCACAGAGCGAGGTGTTGGATGTACACACGAACAAACGAGGGCTTGTCCTGGAGCTGATTTGCTCTGCTAGTCCCAACACTATTTTAGCTGTGAAGCAGTTTGACATACCAGTGTGAGAGAAGCTCGAGCCAGCTGGAGAGCTGCATCTCACCAAACAAAGACCACTTTCACACCAGTGCTGAAATCTTTCTTTCAACAGAGGTTCAACTCTTAGTGGCTCGAGGCATCAAGGCCCTGATTCGACTTCAAATCACACCTGCACAGAAGTGTTTCTGCGTTAATGCTGATTGGCTCGCTTCCATTACCAACTTTAAAACCTGCTGTCAAGTTTAAATAAGGAAGGAATCGTGACAAAGTAAAACTGTGATGATGATGCTTTTAATTGATAAGTGGAAACACTAAGTTTGCATGTTGGGTGTAACGGGTCAGTTCCTGTTTTTCTCTGCTTGTCAATCGGTTTCAGAATGAGCGCTTGCAACGTTGTCTCCCCTGAAAACTTAACTGTTTGCACAAGCAGAAGTGCTGTTTTTCATCAAACTTTCTTTCTTTGCTTTGCACTGTACCCTGCATGGAGGAACCACCAAAAGAGGCAGGTTAGAGTGTGAATGTGTGTAGCATGTGTAAACAAGAAGGTTTGGATGGTGCATTGGTTAATTCTGTAGATTACAGAGCTATCATGTCCTTCTCCTGGGTTTTCATTCACACCAGTCCTGGCTAGGTCCACACAGTGTATCGTTTTAGTTTCCCCGACCACATTACATGCAACAAATCCCACAGTTATGCTTAATTTTGTAATATATATCGCACATATTAATATGGGAGCCTCGAAATATAAGACAGATGTGAAATACTTTTTCTTTAGAGTAAACTTGTCTCAACAGAAACTCACTTAGATGCTTATTTGGGACATTTTACCTCGTCACCCTTGAGCATGCGAGTTAAAATCTGTTTTATTTGAATAATTTGGTAGTCACTTTGTGCACAGCTTCACTCAGGAGTGTCATTATCAGAAGAGGCTAGCAGGCTTAATGTACTTACGCAGCAGGACAGGGTTTGTTAAGTGAGTTAAGTGCATGGCATGTAAATATAAACAACCAGTCACATTTGGAATCTGTCAATGCAGCTGACTAAGAGTCAGTGATGGTGTCAGAAATATCTAGAAAATCTAGAAAAGAGATAAAGTTGAGACGCCAAAATCATGAGGCTGAAATCAGGTTAAATTCTGTTCTCAAAATAATGTTTTGGTTCACATTTCCTTTACTTTTAGAGTCAGCTTAAAGTGGATATTTAAGGGATTGACTCCTGTAGCATTTTTGTATTTGTGTCACCGTTTTCCTGCACAGATTTCTCCTTAAACCCGACCTGTTTGTGATCTTAAATGCTGCCTGTATGGGGACTTTGCTCCCTTAAGCTACACATTTCTAGTGCAGACATGCAGAGAGGTATTTATCTCCCAGCCAGAGCAAAACAGCATCTAAGTGTATTTCCCAACTAATCCTATAAATAGTAATCAGTAATGGGCGACTACGCTTTTTAATCCGCTCACTAAATAGTCCAATCTGTCCTCGTATATTGAGGATGTTAAAACATTTAAACCATTACGCTCACAAATCCTATACAGCCTTTTTTATCCTGAGGTCACAGACCATCAGGAGTCTGCTCTTACTCTTTTAAATTACAGGAAAAAAATGTGAAGGGTGAGAATTTTGAGAAGTATGTAACATCACTGCGTCAGACGTCAAACAAACCAATAAGCCAGACCCCTCTTCTCTAAATCTGAGTGTTAACGATGACGATCTGCAGACGTAAATAACAGCCTTTCAAGACAGATTCAAGAGCTCTAAGGGCTGTCACATGGGTCAAAGGTCAAGATGTTCACAAAGAGTTGAAATAGGGAGAAGTATCTGCTTTTTCACTTTGTTTCTTCTTCAATGGACGTTAAAGTGCGTGATGAACTCAACCTGCCTCACACTTACGCATGAATCTCTGCAAAAGCTCCATACAAGGGAAGGCAGGCGCCGCATTAACAGATGTCTTATGTCATTAAAACAAGTCTCCCACTCTCTCTCACCCTGTATTTTTAGAGACGTGATCATTGCTTAATCATCCAGGACAACAGAGTGGAAAACAACAGAACCAACGTGAGGAACCTCATCCTTTCAACTCGACTGAGCCTGTAAATCATTCTGACTTTAATCATAACACGTGAAAATTTCCAGCTCAGAACTTGCAACACAAACCACGAGCCTTCAGTTTAATATTTCTGCAGATAGAATCTCGCTATATATTACACTTTTCTGGCCCCC
>RPOG01000646.1:0-102352 GCA_008086565.1 Thalassoma bifasciatum | reverse complement strand
AGCCTGTGTGATTACAAGCTAGAGGAAGTTACAGAAAAGTAATGACTGTGCTTGTTTTCGTGCAGCTGGTCAACAAGCAACAAACATATCTTTAAGTGAGGCGAACAGGTAGTTCAAGAGCATTAAACACACACACACAGAGCGGCATTCACATTCAGACGTGCATGCAGAAACTGCCATGGAAAAGCCAGTGAGCAGGGAAGAAGGGCCGCCTCTGTTCAGGCTGGGGAAAAGTCCACTGCAGACTTTGCTAAAACCCTGTTATGTAAGGTAGTTTGGCTGGAGCTGGAGGAAGTGGGGAAGGTGGTGGGCTGGTGGTGGGCTGGGGGGGGGGAGTCTGCAGACATGGCTGTGAAGAGAAGGGACTCTGGCTGGTCATCGGTTTTCAGGGTTCATTAATATCTGACAGGAGGCAGGAGAATCTGCAAGTGTGCAAAAAATCACAGACGGTGGCTACGTGTCTGCACATCTTTGTACCTTTCTCAAAAACCACCAAAGCAACATTTCCCACAGGCCTTGTGGTATGAATTGACATTAGGGCTGCACAATTTATCATTTCAGTATCATAATATGAGCATGCACAATATACATATGCCAAGGTTTATAAAATATCATAATTCGAGCCTCTCACTTGAGTTTCTGTAGCCTGTCTACGACAAATCCCATGACTATTAGATCCAAATGAGCATCCATTTGTATATTTGACCACATTACAGCAACAACTCCCACAGTTATTTCACCATCTCAGCGTTCTGTCATCTCACCTGCTGTTATCAGGGTCAGGCAGAGTGACGAGCCACTGAGAGAGAGAATGTGAGTGGAGCATAGAAGGGATTTGGACAATCTGATAGTTTTGCTTATAGTTAAAATCACATAAGGTGCTTTATTTAACACTTTCAGGGTTAAGGGTAGCAGCTTCCAAATCTGTGCTTTGTTCAGCTTTGTCTTCAGTCAGAACGGGCTCAAAGTTTGTCTGCTCCAAGTTTGGATCTTCTGATCGCCCATTTTAATGTCCACTTCACCTCCTCCTTCCCATGACATATGATTTCATGAGTCCCTATAAAACTTGAAAGAGTTGTAGTTTGATGTCCAAGTAAACCGTCCTCTAAATGCATTGTGCTTATTCTGGAAATGTCTCTGAACATTACTTTTCGTTGATTCCCATCTCTGGAAAAAGATTATTCAAGCCTGCAAAAAAGGCAAAACGCAGGAGGAGGACAAAATTTCTGATTCTGGAGGGGCATGTTGACATTTAACAAATATCCCTGTAATATTATGGTCATTGAGGCAAATTTAAAATGATGAAATCCATTAAAAGTCTGACCTGATGTGAGGGGAGTCACTTGCAGGAAATATTATACACCAACATTAATAATTAACTCTTTGCAAACACAAATAGTGTCACAGAGGCGATTGTGATTATCATCATTTCAGGGAGGATTCAGCTCAACAGAGCTATAAATACCGCAAAATCATTTTTTTCCAAAACACAGCTCTATTTCTGACCCTTAATGTGACATCAAATAAGTGAGGAGGTGCACGCCGTCTGCACTGATGAGAACCGGATGATGTGCAATAATTGGCTCATTACAAGTGAAGCCATGCAGCTTCCTGTTGATACAATCACATCTGCCTCCTCTTCATCCCTGATCCTCCTCGGGTTCAGTTAGCAGGTAGCTCGCTTGTTGCGCGTTCTCTCGCAGGCTGCACGCTGCTGCACCACTTCCTGTTGGTTTTGATCTCGTCAAAATGATCTAACTCTGTTTCACACTGAGATTGAATGAGTAAAGTTCCCACAGAGGATTCAGTCAGAGGCTGTGAGAGCAGCAGAACGGGGTCAATGGGTCTCTGATTGGAGCGTATGAAACCCTGACACTGAGGTAGCCTAATAAGGAAAGTGATCCGAGTGAAGGCACGGAGTTGCCAAAGATTTTTACTCTGGTGAAAAAACAACCCAGCATGATAAGTAACCATGTTAGAGGGCAGGCATGCATTCCTAACACACACACACACACATTCATGCAAACATCCAGGAAGACTTCAGATTGGTTTTGCCATCGTGTCTTTTCTTGCCTTATATGTACATGTTGTCTTTGCCACAGAAAAGTTGAATGTGGCAGGAAGTTGTGACACTTGCGGCTTACAGCTGAAGTCCTAACTCACTGTTTTTCATCTCTGAAAAAAAAAAGAGCCCTGACGATAACTCGCTCTACATGACTGCTTCAGCTGAAGTGTGAAACGAAAAGGTTAGAAACCAGCTCAACAATGCTTCACTGCCAATTCAAAGAGAGTCACAGGAGCTACGCGGCGGCAGGAAATTAAACGCCTTAACGAGCACAGAGCGAGGTGTTGGATGTACACACGAACAAACGAGGGCTTGTCCTGGAGCTGATTTGCTCTGCTAGTCCCAACACTATTTTAGCTGTGAAGCAGTTTGACATACCAGTGTGAGAGAAGCTCGAGCCAGCTGGAGAGCTGCATCTCACCAAACAAAGACCACTTTCACACCAGTGCTGAAATCTTTCTTTCAACAGAGGTTCAACTCTTAGTGGCTCGAGGCATCAAGGCGCTGATTCGACTTCAAATCACACCTGCACAGAAGTGTTTCTGCGTTAATGCTGATTGGCTCGCTTCCATTACCAACTATAAAACCTGCTGTCAAGTTTAAATAAGGAAGGAATCGTGACAAAGTAAAACTGTGATGATGATGCTTTTAATTGATAGGTGGAAACACTAAGTTTGCATGTTGGGTGTAACGGGTCAGTTCCTGTTTTTCTCTGATTGTCAATCGGTTTCAGAATGAGCGCTTGCAACGTTGTCTCCCCTGAAAACTAAACTGTTTGCACAAGCAGAAGTGCTGTTTTTCATCAAACTTTCTTTCTTTGCTTTGCACTGTACCCTGCATGGAGGAACCACCAAAAGAGGCAGGTTAGAGTATGAATGTGTGTAGCATGTGGAAATAAGAAGGTTTGGATGGTGCATTGGTTAATTCTGTAGATTACAGAGCTATCATGTCCTTCTCCTGGGTTTTCATTTACACCAGTCCTGACTAGGTCCACACAGTATATCGTTTTAGTTTCCCTGACCACATTACATGCAACAAATCCCACAGTTATGCTTTATTTTGTAACATATATCGCACATATTCAATGGGAGCCTCAAAATATAAGACAGATGTGAAATGCTTTTTCTTTAGAGTAAACTTGTCTCAACAGAAACTCACTTAGAAGATGCTTATTTGGGACATTTTACCTCGTCACCCTTGAGCATGTGAGTTAAAATCTGTTTTATTTGAATAATATGGTAGTCACTTTGTGCACAGCTTCACTCAGGAGTGTCATTATCAGCAGAGGCTAGCAGGCTTAATGTACTTACGCAGCAGGACAGGGTTTGTTAAGTGAGTTAAGTGCATGGCATGTAAATATAAACAACCAGTCACATTTGGAATCTGTCAATGCAGCTGACTAAGAGTCAATGATGGTGTCAGAAATATCTAGAAAATCTAGAAAAGAGATAAAGTTGAGACGCCAAAATCATGAGGCTGAAATCAGGTTAAATTCTGTTCTCAAAATAATGTTTTGGTTCACATTTCCTTTACTTTTAGAGTCAGCTTAAAGTGGAAATTTAAGGGTTGAATCCTGCAGCATTTTTGTATTCGTGTCACCGTTTTCCTGCACAGATTTCTCCTTAAACCCGACCTGTTTGTGATCTTAAATGCTGCCTGTATGGGGACTTTGCTCCCTTAAGCTACACATTTCTAGTGCAGACATGCAGAGAGGTATTTATCTCCCGGCCAGAGCAAAACAGCATCTAAGTGTATTTCCCAACTAATCCTATAAATAGTAATCAGTAATGGGCGACTACGCTTTTTAATCCGCTCACTAAATAGTCCAATCTGTCCTCGTATATTGAGGATGTTAAAACATTTAAACCATTACGCTCACAAATCCTATACAGCCTTTTTTATCCTGAGGTCACAGACCATCAGGAGTCTGCTCTTACTCTTTTAAAAATTACAGGAAAAAAATGTGAAGGGTGAGAATTTTGGGAAGTATGTAACATCACTGCGTCAGACGTCAAACAAACCAATAAGCCAGACCCCTCTTCTCTAAATCTGAGTGTTTACGATGACGATCTGCAGACGTAAATAACAGCCTTTCAGGACAGACTCAAGAGCTCTAAGGGCTGTCACATGGGTCAAAGGTCAAGATGTTCACAGAGAGTTGAAATAGGGAGATGTATCTGCTTTTTCACTTTGTTTCTTCTTCAATGGACGCTAAAGTGCGTGATGAACTCAACCTGCCTCACACTTACGCATGAATCTCTGCAAAAGCTCCATACAAGGGAAGGCAGGCGCCGCATTAACAGATGTCTTATGTCATTAAAACAAGTCTCCCACTCTCTCTCACCCTGTATTTTTAGAGACGTGATCATTGCTTAATCATCCAGGACAACAGAGTGGAAAACAACAGAACCAACGTGAGGAACCTCATCCTTTCAACTCGACTGAGCCTGTAAATCATTCTGACTTTAATCATAACACGTGAAAATTTCCAGCTCAGAACTTGCAACACAAACCACGAGCCTTCAGTTTAATATTTCTGCAGATAGAATCTCGCTATATATTACACTTTTCTGGCCCCCGAAGCCATGGCGGTGATCCAACAGCTGAAACAGCTGCTGCAGGGAAGATATATAGGCTCTTTCTGACAGCAAGCGTCCATCAATAACTCCAAACATGACGAGACAGAGACAGAAATGTGGATGAGATTCCAAAGAGGGGATAAAAACATAAAGTCTGACAGGTTTTGACACTTGACTTGCTGGGGAAGTGATGATAGTGAGAATGAGAGAGCAGATGAAGGTTGACCACACCAGTCTGCAGACTAATCACATCTGGGAGTGTGTCAGAGTGTGAGGTCTGCTACTACTTCTCGTTCTCTCTTCAGCTTCCTGTGAGCAGTGACGAAGTGACGGGGCAGTTTTTTTGTGTGTGGAGTCACTGGGTTTCGGATGTCTGCAGGGTGGAGAGATACGGTTTCTACTTCCACTGTGGAGAGCCCGAAACGCCTGAAACACTATCGGTGTCATTCCAAAAGACAAAAAAAAACAGTCTAAGTTGTCATATTTCAGATTTTTCTTCGTGCCAGCATTCACAGGTTGTCATTCCTGATGTAAAGCATATCTGCAAAACTTTCACATTGAGTCAATTTTGGCGCCCCCTGTGGTCAAATGAAATCAAACTGATTCATGGGCTGTTTCCTCGACGGCAGCTTTAAGATAAAGCACAAAGCTATTGTTGCGTTTTGGCCTCTCATTTACATGGAAACAGCGTTTCAGCCATTGACTGTTTCAAGCATGGACGTAGTCTCCGTGACGTCGCCCGTCTGTTACTGCAGCTTCGTTTTGAAGCAAAACAGCGGGAGAGGCCATATTGGAATTGGGACGAGTGCCCAAACTCCCAGCTATTGGGCGCCTGTCAGTCACGTGATCTAAGCTGCGTCTCTGATTGGGCAAGCTCTCGATCTTAATATCTTCCTAACGGCCGAATTAGAAAAAAATTCACCCCCTCACAGCGTGTGCCGTTAGCGAAATAAGCGACCCAGACGGGAGACAGAGTTTGTACCAGGCTGTAAATACCCTAATTTCGGCTCTGAAAACGGAACAGCAGCTCTTTAGTACTTCTGTGTTGTCTCATTTTTTCAGACCGGAGGTTGCCGCTTGGTTTTAGCTAACCTAAAATGGAAACTTTTGAAAAAGAACAGAATTTTTCTGAAATGCTGCAGCCACTGTTGCCATGTAAATAGCGAGCTGGAGTTTTCAGTGGAAATGCTGACATCACTCTGTTTTGTTCTGAATCTACAAAATCTGCTGACTGTCTTTCAAGATGACCAGCTCACCTCTACTTCAGCCTATAAACCATTTTTTAAACAGCCCCTGCATAGTTATATCTTTCAGTCCCCCAGCGTTTCCATGTAAACGCACATTTTGTCCACTGCGTTATTTTGTGTTTTCATGACATGTACAGAGGTCCTGATTACACGACAACAAGTGTTGTCGTGTAAACAGGACCTCTGTTACAGCCAGTCCATAAATTTCACAGACATTCACCCCTTGCAAAAGTTCTCAAGCTGGATTATAGAGAATTTGATTTCTACTTTTGCACGTTCTGAAGAGAAATCTTATAATATATTGTGACATTTTCTGATATCACTAAACTCATATCAGGATCACAATTCAACCGCATTATGATGAAACTTCATATCAACGACCCTAATGACGTCCTGAGTACAGCACTGTGATCTAAATTAGGGCATCAGTTCTGCTTTTGAATATTCAACCAGACTGATTGTTTTGACTAACAAATGTAATAGTTTAAAATCTCTGTTTCACTTTCTAAATGGCCAAGTTCGTGACTCAAAATGTCCTGTCGACAGCTCAGACTCAACAAAACTTGACTCATGAGACGCTAGGATCGTGAATTCCTGACATTTTTATTTGGAAAACAAAAATAGTTGCAGATTATTTTTGTGTTGATCCAGGTCAGGTCGAAATACCTCTGAGTCTAATCACATTTTCCATCTATAGAGGAGTAAACATTTCAACTTGAATGAAAACTTTTTGGACATTTAAAGTTTATTGCAAAACTAAAATTACCACTCTCTGAGGTGGGCTAAAGTTTGAAGCTTTAGGTAAGGAACAAGCAAGTTTTTCCTCAGACAGATACTCTGTAATGTCTGTTCCCTGCTTCAAGACGCCCTGAATGTTTTTATTAAGTTCTTTGAAGAAGTGTCCTGAGGGCAGGACTGGCTGTTAGTGCCAGGACCGTGTAATTAACTCATCTAATACCGACTCATAAACTCAGTCTTACATGGTTTTCTATTTATAGGTGCAGAAACTACAATAACTTCTCAAACAGCTTCACTTGTCGTCTCTCAATCAGAAGATTCAATCCCTGTTCCTGCGGTCACCCGCTGAAGCAGAGTTGGGTTTTTCAGCAAACCACAAGTTTATGTTTTTGCCTTGAAGTTGCAAAGGAACAAACAGGCGATGACCTGTGAAAGAATGTGTTTCAGACCTGCTGACACCGTGCAGAGATGCTTCTTTCTGCAAGAAGAAGAAGAAGAAGAAACGGCCTCAAGTGCTTCGACTGATCAGATGTCGTGGTGAGATAGAGAAGACAGGAAAATTTCAAAACCAAATTCTCCCCAAGGACAGGAATAAAGGCTAACATGCCCCATCCCGTCTGAGGAGATAAACCACACATGCAAATATCTGCTTTCTGAAGTTTCCTTTCTTCTCTTAAGGTTTTTAAACTGCAGAATGAAATAAATCTGACTTATTTCATATCGACAAACTCCCCAAAGAACATATGACGTTGATTGTTGCTTTTTGAAAGTCTACACAAAGAAACGATCCGCCTTCAAGTCTTCTGAAACCAGGTTACCTACATAAGATCAGAGTCTGACAGTCACAGAGATGCAAAGTGATGTGGGAGTGAAGCTGATTTGGTTAAATAATTGTCACTGAGATTCTTCTTAAAAGCAGTGATGAGATGCTTTTAAACACTGTGACTGTCTGATATTGGTAGGGAAGAGGATAAGAGCCACTGGTGAAAAGAAAAAACAAAGAGGTCCAACATTTTTATCATCTTCAACTTCTGAATTTGTCGTCAAAAGTGGGAAATCTAACTTTTTTTTTTACCAATCTCCTCTGTAGATTTGTGACTGTTTCTAAGAAGTCAAGGAAAATGGTCAAAATTAAACAAATCTAAGTGAAAGGAATTTGCTAAGTCTTTGCGTTCAAAGTCTGAGCCTTAAAACTTCTGCACTACTTTGGAAAGTAAGAAATTCAGATATAGAAATGAAAACAAAAAAAGTCAAATGAAATGACGTGCTGAAGGGCTTTGAGATTGCTCATACAATTGGAAATAAGACGTCATTAGACATAAATTCTGTTTGGTTTCTAAGTCTTTTTTGCATTCGTTTCCCTACCTCCATTGTTTTTTCTTTGTTTATTGTAAGCACTGACAAACTGAGGCAAATTCCTCCTGATTTACGGGAACTTTGGTCATAAATCTGATTCTGGTGACTGAAAAATCACCTTGCTCTAGTTTTATTTGGCTTTGAAAACGTTTAACATTCCTGTGCTTCATATGTCATTGAACAAATTTAAAGATAATTCTCCATAAAAACGCACATTTGAGCATCAAGAACTGTAAAAGTGATCAGGACCAGCAGACAAAGGAGCAGATATGCAGCTCATGAAAACGAGCACTGTGGCCTTTTTTGCCTGCAGCTCTCTCTCACATGGACCTGCTGGCGACCCATTTACTTCTGTTCTGCACATCTGACAGCAAAAAAACACCCCCTCCTCCCAACATATGGCACTTCAGAAATCCCCACCAAACCAGGTTTTTGTGCTGTTAATGATAATTGTTTGAAAGTGGAGCATATGGCCAAAGTAAGTGCAGATGACTGGTGCTCAAGACATCTTGAGTAAAGAAACTACACAATTCTTAGTCTTTTTTTTTGTCTTCCTTCTTTTTTTTTTGGACAAAGATGACTAAATTACAGTTACGCACTCCTAAATCCACTAGAACAGTGACGCAAATCATCCATCAGAGCAGGGTGTCAATCTGTGCTGTAAGCTCGGACTGGAATTACAGTCAGGCCGCCCACTGACGGGGCAGGAAATGAAACTGACCATATACTTGCTTAAGCCCTTTCGCCATATGCCGGGGCTATAATGACAGACTTGTGTAAGTGTGGTCCCTCCGAGTGGATAAAAGGTGGTTTGAGCAAACCACAAAGCTGTGTATTAACTATTCTGCAAAACAAACACAGACAAGAAAAGTGTAATGACGGGTGAAACGCACGCTTTCTCCCACCTGGGGTAGAGCTTTAATCCAATGCTGCTTTACGCAAAGGTTTAATCCATTCACTCAGTCATTGGGTATGACTCAGCTGAATATTTCAGCAGCTGCAGGTGAATTCATCGACTGCTGCTGATTCGTTTGATCCAAAAAGTGGGAAACTGACACATTAAGAGGACCTTATATCCAACATCTAATTTGATTTAACTTAAACTCTTATTCTAGTCCTGATAAGGCAGGGTTCGCTGTAAAATACCTGATTTGAGCATCTTCTTTTAATGACGACCTGAGACGCTCCAGGTGATAATCAGGAAAGTGATACCGTAACAGGAGAACAGCTTTCTCCTGTTTCCTTTAATTCCCAAAGCAGGATAAGGCTTAAAACTAGTACACTTGTGCAAATGTAAACATACTTAATTGAGCCTAAATAATAACCACCATACTGTTTTAGAGTCCTGCATATTCTGTGAGATTAACATGGATTTTCTCCTCTTGTAAGAGTGCTTGTTTCTTGTTATGTGCGTGTACCCCTTTTACCTGAATTTTTATCCTCTTCTATGTTTTAAGACTTTATTTAATCATATTATTGTACCTGTATTATCATCATTTCTGTTTGTATCAGTTTACTTTATTACATTACTAAATTTCACACACTATTACTATCATTATCTTCACCTTAATCTTTTATTTTCCATATCAAAAGGGCTTTATATTTTACAAAAAATATCAAAAACATGCAATTTCTTGAGAAAATAAGTGAAATTGCAACAACTTTGTGCTGTAATTTATCTACAAAGGCACAAAAACATTTAGTCACATGTATGCAAAACTACACAATACAGTATTTGACTATCTGATCAAAATACTATCTTGAAATCACTTTAAATTCTCAACCATTTCACCTGAAGTGACAATCAATGTCATAAACTTAAGTGGGAACTACAAGGTAAGAGGATTATAAAATGTATGCATTGAAAAATATATATAAAAGTAGTGGAAGTAAGGTTAAAGCAGAAAAGAAAAAGTTGCTTTTTCCTCTTCTGTTTTTACACTTTGCAAAATCTCTGCAAATCCTTGATATTATTTCATCAATGTAAAATGTAACACATCTCACACTGCAAGCTTAATCTTCTTAAATTGATTTGACTTCTTTTCTTTTCTATGTCTTTCTTTTACTGATTTGTTCACACCTCCAGTCCTTGGTTGATTTCTAGTTTTTGATTGTATTCTTTGTTTTAGGACTAAGGAGTTTGAAAACTACTATTTTTAAAGGTGCTTTGTAAATGCATTACTATTATTTTGGGCTTAAATTGCTTGTTACAGGTAACTTTCCTGTGCTTTTCCAGTGGACACCTTTATGTAACACTTTGCAGGTTGGAGCAGAGTTATGTCACAAACAGAAACAAACGAGTATTGTACAAAAACAAAAACAAACATAAGAATTTCACTATATTTTTTAAAATGTTGTTATAGGGACACATGGAGGAGTAAAACATGGCTCATTTTGAATAATCTGTGTTGTTTTTGTTGTGGATTATTATTTCATTGAGGGTTATATTAATTAGCCAACAGGCTAGCTGAGTAACAGACGTTTAAGGCAACGGTGCATTTACAGAAACACGACGGCGGAGGTTTAAATGCAACAAAAGCTCCTCTTTGAATCATCTTTGATTGTTATAACGTTTTCATTCTCACTGAAAACAAGAGGCTCGTAGTGCAAAATAAGCTCCCCCCGGGTTAGCTGTACGTAAAAGGAGTGTACGGACATCATCACCTCACCTCATCTCACATAAAAAGAAGCAGAGAGGAGAGAAGCGGCAGCAGCAGCGGAGGGAGGGAGGGCGGCTGCTGCAGACACACACACGGCACAAAAACACACACTTACCATCTGCGCTTCGTCTCTGCCGCACACACTGTCTGATAACACGGAGTCTGTTCGCTCTGGAGCTGCGAGTTTTTATCTCTGCTCTTTCATTCACTCCTCCAGGAGGCTTTCTTTGAGGACACTAGCTCCGGTGCCGGTGAGTTTCTACCCTCCCTCCGCTTCACGTCTCGGTTTTCAACGTAACGTTTTTTTCTCTCCCCGGCAGGATGTCGCACGCGATTGGTTCGCATCTGCTTCTGATGCGTTCAGGGGCCGTCGGACAAAACCGCGAATGGAACGAGGTTTGTCTCTGTCAAGATTTAACAACCTTAATTACCCACCTCTTAGGAGTAAAAGGTTAAATTGATAGGATTTAGGAGTTTATGGGCTAATTTAGGGATATTTATTTTCCTAAATACATGTGTTAAAACTTCTTTTGTGATCTATGGAAGCCCATTTCTGCCACTTAAAAAAATGAAATGATCAAACTGGCTTGTTGAGATTTATTTTTGCTGATATTAAGTCGAAAAATTTGGGACAAACATTAAATTTCATGACACAGATGGTCAAAATTTTGAGTTTTTATCCAAAAAGACAATCGCCTTTTTTTTTAATTTCAACTGTGAATATTTATCTCATAATTTTAAAATTTGAGCTAAAAATTTCAAAGTTTTATCTCATTTTCAGCTTTTAATCTCAAGAGTTGACTTTTTATCTAAATTTTTTACATTATTATCTCAAAGTTTGACTTTTTATCTAAATTTTGACATTATCTCATTTTTTTGACGTTTTATCTCATAGTATTGACTTAATTTTCAACTAGATTTTGATTCTTAACTCTTTAACTTCAACACTTCTATTTTAAATTTTTGACTTAATCAGGGTTAGAATTAGAATACTTTATTAATATATTGATATACAGTTACTCCCATTCAAAAAGTGTTAGAAATAAAAGAAAGTACAGTACAAGCAGTGTCTTACCCATAAGTGTTTAGTTCTTATATGGGCAAAAAAAAATTCAAAGAAGCCATGTTTTCATTTTAACATTTTTTAGGGCAAAAATAGGTTTCCCTAGCTCAGGTCTACAGGTAAAAAATAAATATAGATGTGGTTAATTAATTTTTTTATAATCATTCTGGAAAACAAAGTCAGAATTCTGAGACTTAAGTCATTACTATTATTTCAAACTTAGAATCCTGACTTTTTTTTCTGGGAATAATAATAGAAAAAAATATAAAGCTTAATTTTATTTTATGTACCAGTGGCCCTGATCCTCTTCCGTACAAAAGTGACCATGTCAAGTAGTATTAATCAGCTGGATGTGTCAGTGATTCTTGCGGTAAAAAAAAAAAAATGTTGAAACATGGAAAGGGCCCTTGGGAACTTGATGTAGCAGGTTAAAAATCACAGTCATAATAATCCAGATTTTTGTGGGGAAAGTTTGATATCTGGAGGTTTATGGCTCAATTCGTATACTGAGCAGTCTTATGCGCATGTCGAGTTATCAAAGTGGCCATACTTCAAATGCAAAAATGCACATGCACCCTTCATTGTTTACAGACAGTAAAGGGCTCTATGAAAGTGGATGCCATGTTTCTTTTTAATTAAAACCTCACTTTTTCCATGACACTTGAAATTCTTCTCATACAAACAAGTGCATCTTTTTGAAAAACATTTAAAAAGCATAGAGACTAAGTGCCAGTGGAAGGCACTTCACTAAAACTTTAATACAAGACACAAAGAAAGCTATATAGAGATCTTGACACATAGGTTTGTTTGATGATCACAGCCCCTTCAAAAATTAGCAGTTAGCTTCTTTAATTAACAAAATTCAAACACACAAACACGGCTGGCAAGAATTCAAAACAAAGCAACCAGTTTACAAGCATTGAGGCATGTCTGTCGCTCCGTGAAAGAAAAAAAAAAGACAACCAACAGTTCCTTACAGTTCTATTGCTTGACCCTACTGACTTACAATAACAACAGTCTCAATGGTTTATGTACAGGGGGGGTCTGAGGGCTGCTCGTGTTTCTATGATGTACACACTGTTTAGCTCTGAGCGAATGATGAAGCCCTAACCGCTCTGACAGGAGTGTCAGTTCACATCTATTCAAAGTCCACAGTCCTGTGCTTGTGTCAGCCCTTGATATGTTCTGTTTTCTGCCTAAACAAGAGACGCGCTCATCATGGAGCAGTCGGTTGCGAATGTGATCTCATTGATGTTTTATTTCTTTAGTTGTCCCACCTGCTCTTTCTACGTTTCGGTGGCTCAGGGACAGCAAAACTATCATCTCCACCTCTGTCTCTCCCCTCCCCACTCCCCCTGTCTCCCCCATCCCTCTCACTCCTCCGCTCCTCTCTGTCCCTCCTGCTTCCATCGCCGTTACGACTCTCGCTGTGGCGGCTGCTGCTGTAGCGGTCTCGGTCACCGTGTCGGTCTCGATCTCTGTCGCCATGCCGATCCCGGTCTCCGTGGCGATCATCCCCGCTGTGTCTCTCGCTCCGGTCGCTGTGGCGGTGGTAACTGTCGCGCCCTCTGTCCTCACTGTGTCTGTCCCGGGTGCTGTCTCTCTGTGAGGGGGGAGCAGGTGGAGGGGGGTAGCTCTGAAGCAAACTGGGCTGACTGGTGGGAACAGAGCTCAGGGAGCCGGCGCTAGTGAAACCCGTCATGGCCATGGAGAGTCCCTGGGACCGTTCTGAACCGTTGGCGGCCTCCGTAGGCACAGAGCTCAGGCTGCCAGCGCTGGTCCAGCCTGAGGAGCTGTTGGACTTGGTGCTGAGCTTTGGAGGGCCGCTGGACGCTGCCACAAAGTGGCTTTTATACTGAGCCTGGATGAAAAGAAGACATTGAGAAGAAGAGATGAGCTGCCTGGAGAGAATACCAATACCTGATCATGAAAGGTTTCACTTTCACATGGCAGAAAAAAAACTAAACTCCTTCATTTATCAAGACTGACACCCAGTAGTAGTATCAAATTAAAACATTAAATCATAACGGTATCATGGTTTGGATGGAAACAAGAGAAACAATCTAATGAAAAGTGTCACAAACAACAAGAAACAGCAATAAAAATAAGTTTAAGGTGGCAAAAATGGTCAAAAAACAGCAAAAAATGGAGGAAAAGGGGGAAAATTCTCAGAAACTAGTACATTACCAGAAACCTGACGCTTCTGTTTAAAATATCCTTTTTTATTCATCTTGTGTTATATTCTAATTTTCTGAGACACTGAATTCTGGGTTTTTATTATCTGTAAGCCATTATCATCAACACTTCAAGAAATAAAGGCTTGAAATAATTCACTCTATGTATAACAAGTCTATGATATATCTGGGTTTCACTTTCTGAAATGAGTGACCGAAAATATTCAACTTTTTCATGACAGTCTAATTTTTGCGATGTGGATTTTTTAAATAACTAAAATCCTACTTTTCTCCTCATTTTGGTGTTTTTTGTTATTCAAAATGAGAATAATAATGAGACAATATCATCCCCCTCCAAACAGCAATTGATATCAACAACACATAAGATGAGGAACAAAAAATGTTCGCACAGTAACTCACAACTGCAATATAGGGAAAAATAATCACAATTAGATCATTTTAGCACATCAACCAGTCCTATTTTGTTACAAGTTGTACCTGGAAAGCCTGTTTCATTGCAGACATACGGTCTCCCATCGCTCCCGTGGTTGTTTTGGTGTAGCCTTCATAGCTGCTAGAGGAAGACAACACACTGCTGCTGCTGCTGCCGCCGCTGCCGCCACCGCGTTCCTATAAACACATCAGAGGGTTGACAACGTCTCACTGAGTTATCTCAAAGAATCACCCATGAAATCAGTAACAATCTCTATGACAGTGTGGTAACGATGAGTGACTTACAGAACTTTCAGCGCCCAGTCCTGGCCTCTCTCGATAACCAAGACCACCTCCACCAATATTCAGCTTCTTTCCTTTCCCGCCCTTAAATCTGGATTTCCTGAACCATGGATTCTGGAAGAATAAAATGAAGTCACTCCAACAACAAAGGACACATTTTCTCCAAGGTTTTTATGTGTTTTTTTTATTTCTTGAAATCTTATCTCATCTTACCTGCATGGCCAAATCCATCAGCTCTTTTGAAACACCTTGATTTGCTCCCTCGAGATTTCTCACGAGGTCACCAGCGAATGATGTGTCTTTGGAGGTGAGGAGAGTGTAAGCGACGCCCTTCTCACCAGCACGACCAGTTCGACCGATCCTGTGCGTGTGCGTGTCGATGTCTCGTGCCACGTCGTAGTTCACCACCGTGCGGATGGATGGGATGTCCAGACCACGAGCTTGAGAGGAACAAAAGCAGGAATTTTGAATAACCCAGAAATAAGTGCTTCCTGTGAACACTAAAACATAAAAATACACTCACCAGCTACGTCAGTGGCCACCAGAATGGGTAAATTCTTTTTCTTGAAGTCACTGATGACCTTGTTCCTCTCACTCTGGTCCATGTCTCCGTGCAGCAGGCCCAGACTGTAGCCTTCCTGGGTCAGGTTGGTTGCCAGTTCCTCGCTGTTTGCCTTTTTGGTGACGAAGATGAGAACTGAGCCTGAGGAGGTGAACTCCACCAGCCGCTTGGTCAGCCAACCCCATTTATCTCCGCCCAGGGGCAGCAGCTCCACCACCTGGGTTACATCCTCATTGGCCTGAGGGGGGAAAAGTATAAAAAGAAGGGAGATCAATGACAGAAATAGAGTTTTAAAAAATTTTAGCTCAATGACAAAAATCTCTCTTCACAGTATAAAACTCCCCCAATGGCTAAAAATGACAACACTTAGCATATTTAAAAATTAATGGGAAGTTGGAACAAGGATTTCAGAGGAGGTTTGGGAAGAAGTATGACTTCACCATCACTTCTAAATGTTAAACTCCCTTTGTTCATTTGTACATAGCTTCATCCTTCTTGTGTGGGATGTTAAATGAATATTGAGAATGTGAACAGTAATAATGAATGTGCACAAAGTTATACATGTGAAAAATGACGGACAGAGGACGATATACAAAATTCACTTACGGTGCAGGCCAAAAGTTTGGACACACTTTCTCATTCAATGCAATTTATATTTATATTGTAGATTCTCACTGAAGGCATCAAAACTATGAATGAACACATGTGGAGTTATGTACTTAACAAAAAAAGATGAAATAACTGAAAACATGTTTTATATCCTAGTTTCTCCAAAAAAGCCACCCTTTGCTCTGATTACTGCTTTGTATACTTTTGACATTCTTCTAGAGGTCGTCACCTGAAATGGTTTTCACCTCACAGCTGTGACTTATCAGGGTTAATTAGTGGAATTTCTGGCTTTATCGATGGACTTGGGACCATCAGTGGTGTTGTGGCTATCATTACTTTAAGAAATGAAGTCAGTCAGTCCAGTAAATAGTCATGAAAATAAAGAAAACACCAATTGAATGAGAAGGTGAGTCTAAACTTTTGACCTGCTCTGTATATGTTATATACAGCCTGGAAAGGGACTCTGTATGAGAAATGTTAAATTGTATATAGAAGAAACTGTCTTTTCTTACAAAAGCTAAAGAACTATAAAAAAAGAAAAAGAGAGAAAGGTATAAAATAAGTCAGAATGTGAAGCATCTTCATGTGTTGCTGCGTACCTCTCCAATGTCTCCTTGCACCACACGAATCGGATCGACTAAGATGTCTCGAGCCAGTCTCTCTATCTTCTTTCGGAAAGTAGCACTAAACAGAAGAGCTGTGAGAGGGACACGACATGAACAGTTATGAAAACACTCTGAAGCCTGACACTGAACCATCGTCTTCATACATAATTGAATCCACTTACTCTGTCGATCAGGGCGGACATGGCTCGCAATCGATCGAACCTGGTACTCTGAAAGAGGAAATAAAACTTAGCTGCAGAGCATTAAGCTGGTTTACGATTTCCTTTTGTCGCAGTAGTAAATATTCCCACTCACCAAAGCCCATATCGAACATGCGATCTGCCTCATCAAACACCAGGTACGTCACTCTCTGCAGGGATGTGGCCT
The DNA here is from genome assembly GCA_008086565.1 of Thalassoma bifasciatum. Classification (NCBI taxonomy): domain Eukaryota; kingdom Metazoa; phylum Chordata; class Actinopteri; order Labriformes; family Labridae; genus Thalassoma; species Thalassoma bifasciatum. Next base: position 85,572 of record RPOG01000646.1, on the reverse strand, counting down.
TCTTTTTCACGTGGTCAATCAGACGACCCTGGGCAAAAACATAAAATCAGTAAACCTTGCATTTGTTGTAGTTAGTTGCCTGACTTTAAAAAAGAAAATGATCGTCTTTTCTCTCACCGGGGTGCACACAACAATCTCTGCTCCCTCCTGAAGAGCTTTGGCCTGCTCCCACATGCTGCCTCCTCCATACACAGCCACAGAACGCAGTGAGTAGGCTTTACCGAAACGCTTACACTCTGCATGGATCTGTCAAACATTTAAGTGACATATTTAAACAAAAGAATGAACTTTACATTCGGCAAATATTCTCTCAACATCCCCAAAGTCTGATTCAGTCATTTCTCTTTGGTTACCTGCTGACAAAGCTCTCTGGTGGGACACACGATGACTGCAATGGGCCCTTCCCCTTCCTCAAGTTCCTTTTGGTCCATGATGTGAACCAGCATGGGCCAGATAAAAGCAGCTGTTTTGCCGCTGCCGGTTTTTGCGATACCGATCATGTCCCTCCCAGACAGAGCTATGGGTACACCCTTAAAGCCAGAGTTAGAACAAAAATATCAGACATTTTTTTGACCCAGAGAAAAAAAAAATCAGTACTTTGTGTTTCCACAAACTTTACCTGGCACTGAATCGGTGTTGGCTGAGTGTATTCAGACTTGCGGATTTGGTGCATTAGCTGCTCGTCAAAGCTGAAGTGGGCAAAACTTGTACAAGGTTTTGGAGGAGCAGCACCAGATACCTGAGAGACACAAAAACTTTAGAACCACTGTGAAACATTAACCTATAAGTGTTGAAGAAGCACAACTTACCCTCAAGTTCAGTTTCTGCCTCAACTCTATCACTTGTGTTCCTGTCAGGCTGCTCAGCTCCTCGTGTTCATTATAGAAGTTTTTCTCATACGGTGGGTAATCAATCTATAGAAAAAAACAGGAATACAATCAATCAGATGTTAAATATATACATTTTTCTCACAGTTTAGTCATCATTTGCATCGTTGCTATTTACAGCATTTTAAATTCACCTCAGAATGGTCGATAGGAGGGAGAGGCAAGATAATTTTCTTTGTGGTCGGAGCGATTGGGTTCCCATCACTGTCATAATCAATGCTTTCCTCTTCTTCTTCTTGGGTCAGCCCAGCGGTAGGATTCTCTGCCATATAGCGGAAGTAGGCTTCCTGCAGAGAGCACAGCCTCATATATCAAAAACTGAGCCGGTTTGACACTTCACATCCAGACACAACAAAAACAAGGGATCTATAATATTGCTAATTCAACTGGCATGGTCAGATAGAGCAGAAGGAAGGGACGTTTGAAAGTTAAGACAGAGAAACAAATGGGTTTTTAATTTTTTTGTCTTGTTTTGGAGACATCATTTGATCATTCGTGCAGTGGATGAAGAACTCTGAAGGGCTCACTCACTTGTTCATCTTCCTCTTCAATGTCATCGCGTATACCCCTGAAATGAAAAGCGGAGAAAAAAAACTTCCCTGCAGCTCGTTCATACACCCAAAAAAGCCCACATCCCACTATGGCTAAGGTCACCAAGCTTACCTAATGATATAACCTCAAACACTGCACTACGGATCATTCTTTCATTTAGTTTGGGGATTTTTTTTTTAACTTAAAGTGCCAATTTCTGAAGAAGATACCTCTATAACATACTGAGAAGTTACTCGAATCAAAAGCTATGAAAAAGTGTAAGAATATTAAAGTCTTACTTGGCTGAATTCTTCTCCTTCTCCTCAAGTTTCTTCATGTCTTTAGCTGCCTGATTCTGCAACAGAAAAAAAAAAAAATAAAGTAAGGAAAACATTCTCTATGGTAAACATTCTCTTCTGTTTCTGTCTGACTGTAATGCACCTCTTACCTCAACCTCTGCCATGAAGGCATCAAGTGGATCATCTTCACTATCTGAGCCCCCACCAGACTGCATCTGCTTCCTTGTGGGCGAGTTCTCAGCTGGGATGTACGGTAGGTCCACATTGCTACTGGACTCCTCTTCATCGTCTTCAAAGTAACTAGTTTAGAAGATAAAATCATACTCTGTTATCATCTTATGGATTGAATTTGTTAGTTTTCTCAGGGTTTCAGATGTTATACTTACGCATTTTCCTCATCAAAATTGGCTCTTTTAGTCCCTATTTTGTAGAACGAAGGGAGTTGCTGGTTCTTCCCATAGGCCCCACCTGATCCCCGGCCTCCAAATGAAGTGTGAGATTTCTGAGGGAGTTGAGGTTCTTCTTTCTTCCCCGAAAGAGAAAACCCTCCAAATCCAAAACCTCGCTTTATACCCGGACCACCTTTGTTCCAGTTCATTGTTGTGCTGTAAAGAGGAAGTTCAAAGAGCCAAAATAAGTCTTTCATCTTTGAAGTGTATCTTAGTCTCCTCTTCTCTGAGTGATAGAAAAGTTAACTCATTTAACCTGCACATCTAGAGAGTGAATCACAGCCAGCAATGGCAGTGTCACGATATCTTTTTCTCCATACATCGTAAATTCCAAACTTCTTAAATCTGGTTTCATCTGTCCACAGATTATGTGGCCAGTTGTGCTATAAAACATCCGGGTGCTCCTCAAACTTTCAGCAATATTTTTTTGGACTGCAGTAGTTTCCTCCATATCAAAAAAGATGTTGGCATAAGATTTGCATGAGTCTTAGCAGTATTGGCCCCAAATATTGGCCCAGAAAATTGGTAACCTACATCAGTTATCAGCTGAGGGTGATGAAAATTAAAATTGGTATTAATCCCTCGTTTATACTGTAACATCTCAACTGTCTTAAACATATCACCAACATCACATAAATTCAAGATCTAGTGCTTTATTTTCATGTCAAAACTGTCGATTGGAATTTGTGCAAGTGGATTTTCGGGCTCTCACTCACACACTAGGCAATAAACATAATTGAAGAAACAAGAAAAAATCCATTAGTGATGTAAAAACAGTCCAGCACGAGAATAAAATCAGTCAATAAGGTATAATAAATAAACCAACAGAAGTAAAAACAGGGGCACCAGTGGCTAACAGCAATTGAAATGATCACAAATAGATAATAAATAAATCTGTACGATGAATACTGGTGATGTCTTGTACTTTTGTGTTTTTAGCTTACTATCTGTTTGTTTTTGTTATTATTATTGTTTTGTCATGTGCTTTTAAAAAAAGCTGCTTGTTCCTTTTGAATGGATTTCTGAGTCTGGAAACAAATGTGATGATATTGATGAATATTGAAAGGTCCCAAAACATGTGTGTGACTCTTGAAATCTATATGATATTTAGTGTTTTGAATCGTTAAGGAGACGAATGGAATTAGGATATGTGCGGTTCTGTATCCTACTTATTCTGTATTTGATGTTTTTCAGTCTCTTTTGTGAGTGGACGAAGTAAAAAGTAAAAAAGGGAGGTGTGTGTTTTTCAATGAGGATTAAAAATGCCAGATTGAATTCTTATGGGTTTTCACGTTATTTGTATGATAATTTGAAACAGCCACGCAAACATAAAGGAAGCAGCCACAAGCAAAACACGAGGATAGCACACAATATGCCATTACAGCTTATTAAAAAAGGTGATAATATGCATTAAGTGTTTTAAAAAGCATCTTAAATTTGCATTTCGATACATTATTTTAGCTTTAGCTCAAGGCCGCAAACCAGGCCGTGAAGGGGGTGTGTGACTAACGGCCAAAATCTCGCCGTTTGGATTAGTTAGTGAGTCCTCTTCGACCCAGTGTGGTATTTATTTATACTACGCACACGCTAGACGAATACAGGAGCTCTGAATGTCAGATAATCGGGTTTATTTACCTGTTTTCGATGAAAGTTTGAGCTCCACTGTTTTCACGAGCCCAAGCTGTGAGTGCGTCATAAGCGCGCGCGCGCTCTGAGGAAACCGTGATGTCATTATTACGCGGTTTCAGTTTGTGTCAGAAACATCCGCAGGAGGCGAATTTCTCACTAAAATAGCCCAAAATATCAGAAAAAACAGCATGCTTCAAACAGTATAAAGGTAAGGCTGTCAAACTTTGAATTAATGCAGATTCTTTCCGCTGGAATAGGTGTAGTTAGCTCCTGAAGCTAACGGTATTTGAGTGTTGCTAATATCACAGCAACATTAGCGAAGCTTCAACAAACTAAGAAGTAAAATTTACTGCTTTAACATCTAATTTATGTGACTTTTTATCCTCTTAGATCAAATGTTCCTATATGCTAAAACAGCTGACCAGTGTTGCGGTGTTTGCACTGTTTTCTAAATGTGAAAATTGTCAAGTTTCATCCCAGAAATCATCCTCCTCTAATCCTTTTAATCAAGTGTCAGATTCTGATTAAGCTGTTAGATTTGGACTCTTATAGTCACTGATTTGTTAAAATAATCAATTACCACGGTCTCATTTTAACCAATAAATGTTGTAAAAATGTGCCAGTTACTCCTAGCTCATACATACACTCACATAACCTAATAGTATAATTTTATTCAACCTTTATTTTACCAGGTATATTCCCATTTAGATGCAATGATCTCGTATTCAAGGGAGTCCTGGCCAAGACAGCAGCACAAAAAGTTTCATACAAAGCAGAACAGAACAACAGACAGCATCAACCAAACAGTATGTCAGCTAAGTGATAAGGAGCGTTCAGCAGTAAAACAAGTGCACAGGCTCATCAGATTATCCTCAGTCCTAGTTTTTGTTTTAAAAAGTGTATCACTATCGTCAGAGCAAGGATCTGGAATCTAACTGACTAAACTGTGACTTTCTATGAAGTACAAGCTCTCAACACACCTCTGTCTTCCTACAGGAAACTGCAGAACAGTGACATCTTCCCCCTGGATGTGTTTTCCATATTTCATATGTAACACACACAAGAGGATCCATGTCTTTTCTTGTAAGTGTTTACTCTGTACCTCCCTGCTTCTCTTTGGCCCTGGAAATGCTTCAATCTCTGTGTGCATAACTTCAGAATTAAATCAGCTTATTTAAATGCTTTAAGTGTATATACACATCTATTGTGAAACTTTCCTTATTCTTGCTTGCATTTTCTCTCTTTTCTCCTTGTTGGTCATTAACCCTCTGTGTATGACAGCGTTGGGTAACTGAGAAACTGAGTGTGGAGAGCCTGCGGGATTTGGAGTTGTTTGGAGGTGAGGTTCAAGGCATTTGAGATACACTCCCAATCCACTGCTTACACATCTTAAAACAATTTCCCAAAAGGAATAGTTGATTTTCCTCTCGGATGTGATTTTTTTGTAACAGAACAATAAAAAGTTTTCTATCCAATCAGTCATTTTTTCCCTGGCTTGAGCGTTACAGCCTCACTTCCCCCTTCGGCTACAAAAAAGTATGAAGATGACACCAACACATTCACTCTTTTATTATGCTTCATGTAAGCCTGTCACATACAAAAGTACGCACAGTTTTATTTAATGCTGCTTTTCAATGTGTTTATCTGGTGTTTACAAATGTTGCACACTTTATTTTGGCTGTCGAATATTTAAGTTGCCTTTGTACCTGAATTTGACTCTATCTTTTTTGTGTTTTGCCACTTAGACAGCTTTAGGATGGCAGTGAGATTTTTTCCCCCATGTTTGCTTGCTGCAGTTGAACTCAGGAACTTAGTAATAGATTCAAGATTAAACAGAAGATTTCCAACACAACTTAAACAATGTTCCTATTAATTAAAGCTTTGCCTGGTTTATTTAAATTTCAAAACATTAGTTTTATTTGCATTTTTTACTGTTTCAAACTTAAGAGTCTTTTTTTAATCCTTGCAGTCACTGGTGGAGGTTGTGGTAGTTTCATTGATGGTACTCCAGGTGTAATTTTCTTTTCTATTCTCAGATTTCATAAGAAAACTCTAGGTTCAAAAGAAAGTAGACTTCAAGACTATAGCTTGTTACTTCTTTGTGCCCTGGAGATTAAAAAAATCTGTGATTTTTTTTTACTTTTTTGAAGCTTCTGTCTTCTTCAGAAAGGTTTTGGGGTGGATCATTCTCTCTTCTTTTCTTTGCAAGCTTCGCTTCATCTTTATTTTCCTGCTGGCAGATCATTGCTTGATGCTGCATGCTAGTTCAAGTTTACCTTTTATGTTTTGGCTGTTTTATTTTCTCACCACTCTACATAAAGACCTGAGGAAAACCCACAGGGCCTGTTTTTTTTTTTTTGGCGTATGCTTCGGTGAGAAAATGTTTAATGATTTCAGTCACATATCCATAAATTATCATGACAAAGCCTGCTGCGAACTCCCTCAACCTGACGCTGCACGTCCCAGTTCGAGAGCTGCTCTAAACACAGATCCTTCTCCTGTTTGTGTGTGTGTACATGTCTTTATGTCATTGATGTGGTTTTTCTACCCAGAGCAAGCTCAGGGACTCTCTCACAGGAAAGTAAGTGTGGTACTCCTGTCACTGTATTGTCGCCCCCCATGTGCCTTTTGTTAATGTGCGTGCATGCATGAGTATGTGCGCATAGAGGTCGATGAGTAGAATAACCCACAGCCCCTCCCCTCAAGGCTTTTGCACATTCATGTTTGCATGTAGATCACGAAACACGCTGCACATGCCCATAACTCAGAGGGACATCTCACCGCTCACCTGATGGGGGGAAGAGAAGAGGTGGAGCGTAGGGTCAGACTGTCAAAACTGTTTGAGTCCGCAGTGTGCTGTTAACATGCTGTGCCCTGGAGTTTGGTGTTTTTGAGTCACCTCACAAAGAGTCTAATTTCATGTTGTGAGTGTTTGACACTGCCTGTCTGTGCTGATGGCCTGTTGTTGAGTTGATGGTGACTTTATTCTTGTGGTTCCACTTTGATGTCATTCACTGTAGGGCTCTGCAGTTCATCGCAAATAAGATAAAATCACAATATGACCTGTTGCAATACTTTAATCCCAGACAGTGCAATATTTCTTAAATGTGTCAGAATACCAGGTAAACTTTTTGCAGTGGACGTTTTATGCTCTACACCCGTGTTATTCAACCAAAGAGACAAACTGATGAAAACTACCTTTGACAGAGAAACTAACTAAGTGGTGAAAAGTGGCGAAAACAGCAATGAGTCGCAATAAAAATAACTGTAAGGTGGCAAATGTGGTTGAGAAGCAGCAAAAATAGGGAAGAAAGTTGGGAGGACACTTGAGAAATACTCAGAAAGTGGTGAAAAAGGAGTGAAAAGTGACAAAATTGGCAGGAAAATTCTGAGAAAAATGATCAGAAAGTAGCAACGATGGAGAAAAAAGTTACAAATAACAGTGAAAAGTGGTAAAAATAGCCCAAGGCAACAAATAATGGCAAGAAATGTGGGATAAAAATTTTAAGAAGTGGTGGGAAAAAAAGTGGCTAAAATGGTCAAAAAAGCAGTAACAAGTAGCAAAAAGAAATGTCGTGGGTTGTTGTTGTTTCATAACTGATGTCAATGTTTATTTACAACAATGTGTTTGTTTAATAACTTGTGATAAAGGACCTAGAAATAATCACTCAAATCACAATCAGATATGTTTTTGCAAATCTCTCAGCCCTAATTCACTGTGCCTCTCTGAAGGCTGTCGACAGATGGAGTGAACACGTTCAGCTTTAGCAAAGCATGGCGAGCCTGTTTGAATCTGATCACGACGGTAGTTTGTGCCCTCTGATTAGATGAACATACACAGATGCTGCCTCAGCTCCAGCATGAATGAATCTCCAGTCAGGTTAGTGTTTTGATGTGATATCTGATCTATTGGTTCTTAAGGTGGAATTATCTTCACTGAAGTGCACAGTTCTGATTTTAAACGTGCTTCTTCATCCTTGTCACCACAGAAACAAGTCAGATTCTCCTTCAGCTTGGCCTCATTTGCCTCCACAGCTTGCTGCTGCAATCTGTCCATTTTTATCATTTTAATGGGATCCATTAATGGAAGTCAGGAGTCCTCACTGTCAAGCACATTCAGTTTTCTCTGAGTGGGTGTGTGACGCACACATTTGATATATTTTACTATATTAATCAAAGTAATACTAATTATTATCTATGTTTTTAAGAGCCAGTGTGAGCCAATAAGCTTGATTCTTACTTAGGTAACCTTTGACTCTTCTCTAACATATGAGTAACCTTCTGTTCGTCACTCACAAGTTTTTAACGGAGTCCTGCGCAGAGACGTCAACATCATAGAGGATCTTCAGTCACTCTGCTTCCTCTCTTCTCTATTTCTAGGCCCATGAGGACAGTCAGGAGAGTCTGACCTCCCTCCCACAGCGGGACACCATGGGCAGCTTCCTCCCTGACAGCAGCTCCTACGAGGTCCTCACTGTCATCGGTACGTAATGGCAAACACTCACCTTTCTTTGAGTGTTGATTTGATGATTAACCTTCTGAATCCCAAACCCACTGGCAGAAGCAAAAAGGACTTATTTTTAAAAGACTGGCATTTAGAAACCATTCGTACAATCCATAAACCTTAAAAAAATGCCGCCGCCATCAGATTCTGAAGTTTCTGATGTTACCTAAAAATGTATCACAAGTGATGTCAGCAGCATGTCTAAACTGGCCAGAGAAAAGAATTTCATTGACATAGTTTTGATTCTAATGTCTTTTTTGAAAATTTCCAGAAGATATATAATTTCATCAGCTTAATTGTTTCTTCTTCTTTTAAAGTGATAATAATTTAACACTTATTACTGCTCTCAGCAAGCCCTGAATGATGGACACACCCTGTAAACACGCTTCAAAAATCCTTCGAATTTTGCTTCCCATGGTTTTGTCTCACAGATGTGAAATTTCTGCTCAGAGCCACTCAGCCCACTGTCTTATTATTGACAGAAACTGCTTTAAAGATTGAGCTGTGGTGACTGCAAATAGTTCATAAAGAGTAAATAGCTTGTAAAAATCATGTATACATATTGTAGTATGATAATGTTATGCTGCTCAAGAGACATTGTTGAGTTACATCTGACTTTAGTCATGGTTGTTCTGAACCTATAGAGGTGTAGGACTTCATATTACAGTGATAAATAAGACACTTTCAAACATGAAATTTGTATTTTTTTTTTAATTTATTGCCACCAAAAATATTTTTTCCTTTGTTACTTATTCTTGAGGGTACCTAAAAATGTGTTGTATACACTAATTCCTTATCTTTTCCATTTTTAAAAGATAAAATCAGAGAAAATAATTTTATTTTTCTTTTATTCTAATGATTTACAGCTTTCAAATTTGTTACACTGCATGGAAACATAATTGAGTAACAAAAGCTTGTAGCCATTGTTTTCCTGAATCTATAGAAGTGCAGGACTTCACTTTAGAGAAAATGAGACCACAGTGAGAAAAATGTGACAAACAACCAGAAACTGCTTGAGACTCAGAGGGTTTAAGATTCCTGATCTAGTTCAAAGAAAGAAAGACAGGAAAGAGATGTGTGTGTGTTTCAGGGCGGGGCTTGGATGACTTGATGACAGTGAACCTGGCCCGGTACAGACCCACTGGGGAGCATGTGGCAATCCGACGAATCGACTTGGAGTCCTGCACCAACGACATGGTTACTTACCTGCAGGTCTGCAGCAGCTCTTCTTTTTACACTCACTTCTTCTTCAGACTTTATTTCCCCTTCATGCATTTCACTGTATTTTCTATCTCCCTCTCAGGGCGAACTCCACGTATCAAAACTGTTTCACCATCCCAGTATTCTACCTTACAAGAGCGTCTTCATCGCTGAAAATGAGCTGTGGGTCATTACGCCCTTCATGGCTTATGGTAATGAATATATATATATTTGTGTTTACTTTCTAAAAACAAGATATTTTCATATTTTAAAGCAGCTAACATTCATGGATTATTGGTTTATGATTATTTTAAAGGGTCAGCCAGAGATCTGATCTGCACACACTTCACTGATGGGATGGCTGAGTTGACCATCGCGTACATTTTACTTGGTATGCTCAAAGCTCTGGAATATATTCACCACATGGGATATGTGCACAGGTGAGCAACACTCTCTATACTAAGGTTAAAGAAAAAGCTTGCACACTCTAATATGTCATTTAATTGCTTTGTAGCTTTGGTAACAGCACGCATTAGCTGTTGCAATGTTTCGATAAGCTTCTGCAATGTCACAAGATTTATTTCCATTTTTCACCAAGATCTTGTATTGATGAGTCTGACCACTGCAGTCTTCTCCAGCACATCCCAAAGATTCTCAATGGGGTTAAGGTTTAATGTTTGTAATCTTGTGTCGAAATGTAAAAGTCTGTCATCATGATCACTTTCGTATCGCGTTTATTCTCCTGACTGTCTACATTTAGAAGCGTGAAGGCCAGTCACGTCCTGATCTCAGCAGATGGACAGGTCTGCATGTCAGGTCTGCGGAGCATCTTCAGTCTGATCCGTCACGGTCAAAGAGCCAGAGTTGTTCACGATTTCCCTCAGTACAGCGTCAAAGTGCTTCCCTGGCTCAGCCCTGAGGTGCTGCAGCAGGTACGACTCTACATTCCTCTAAAATGTATTCAATAGAAGTAGCTGTTGTTAATATTGGTGTGTGTTTTTTCCAGAATCTGCAGGGTTATGACTCTCGGTCAGATATCTACAGCCTGGGCATCACTGCATGTGAACTGGCCAATGGACATGTGCCCTTCAAAGACATGCCAGCTACACAGGTCACACATTTATATCAGATTATCTGTTTCTATGCAGTTGTCATACTAATTATTTTAAGGCCCTTTTGTGGTATTATGTTGTGTGAATTGACCAGTGAAAGTGTATGAGCTGTTTTCCTTGGAATCAACCTCATCTGTGACTGTTTCCTTCTCTCAGATGCTGCTAGAGAAGCTGAATGGAACAGTGCCGTGTTTACTGGACACCACCACCATCCCACCAGAGGAGCTGTCGCTTAAACCGTCTCGCTCTGGGGCTGACTCTGGGATCTGTGAGGGTCCAGGAGCTGGAAGCGTTCGCCAGTCCAACGGAGAGCCCTCGTCCTCGTCAGGACACCCGTACAACCGCACCTTCTCCCCACACTTCCATGCCTTTGTAGAACTCTGTCTACAGCGAGACCCTGAGAAGAGGTTTGTTTCTCCTCCTGTTTGCTTCATGTCAGTATTTTTAAACAATCTTTGATGTTCAGGGATTTCATTGTTCTGTTTGTTCTTCTTTAGACCATCAGCCAGCACCCTCACAGGCCATCCCTTCTTCAAACAGGTGAGACATCACTCTCATCCTTTTAGTGAGCAAATCAGTGCAATAGAAAAATATACAACAAATCCATTTCCCTTTTCTTCTCTCTCTCAGATTAAACGCCGGCCCTCGGAGGCTTTGCCCGAGCTGCTACGGCCCGTGTCGCCCATCACAAGTTACGACTCCTCCCAACCGCAGGATTCTCCCTCTGGTCTGGCAAGTCTGGAGTCCGGTCTGAGCCACCTGGAAGTGGACGACTGGGACTTCTGACAGTGGAGGACTTTGGCGGGGAGACTCTCATTGGATTCAGATGGGACACTCTCAAAGCATGCAGCAGATCTGTTTTGTAAATAGTCCAGATGATAAAGCAAAGAGTTGAAGTTCCCATACTGAGGTTACAAGCCAGCAGCCATCTTGCCTCTTTTTGACGTGTCACATGCTTTTGTCGTTTAGATATGCACAGACTCTTAAACTGCACTGATGGCCTCTTTCCTCACAAACACACACACGTGTTTATAGATTGCACTCACACATTACAAGGACCTGTTTGCTGTTTCAGAGGAAGGTCTGTGGGTCGAGGTGTGGACCGACTGTAATGATTCAGTGAGAAGCTGCTACTCCATATAAAGAGGGGACACTCTACCTCTTGTTTGAGCATGTCTGCATAATGTGGCCCATCTGCTCACTGAGACTACCATGAGAGAGCACGATGAACTCTGTTTGTCCTCTCTGCACCAGTTGGAAGGTTTTCTATGATGATCGACTAACTGAACAGCATGTGTGTGCATCTTCGCTCTCTGTTAGAATGTTAACTTCATCTCACGCTTAAGCATCACTTTTGTTACACAGAGGCTGAACCTAACATCCATTACAAAAAACCTCCAAGAATAGAAGTGTATTTTCTTGACCTTAACCTGGGTGTAATGTTACTCATGTGAATGTTACATTGGTGCTTGTTTTGTCTGCTTGTAAATTTGAAAGTAAGGGACAAGCAGAGTGTTACAGATGTCAAACTTAACTTTTAAAAATAAAAAATGGTTAACTTTAATGTCCTGACTTGATGGAACCACACTGTTATACAGGTAACGGTCTATAAAAGAAGTTATTTTATTTGGAAAATACACAGACAAACACATAAAAGGGAGAAGCTGCAGAGGTTTTGATGTTGTTAATCCTCCTCCTCTGATGGTGGCTGGTCTTCCAGGGCTTGGCGTTTCTCCATCTTTGCCATCAGTTCTGGAGTAAAGAGAAAATATTAAACATTCATGAAGTCACAAGGATGATGGATGTTATTTACCCACTCTTTTACTTCAGTGCTTCAGCAAAAGCAACGACTGCATTTAGACCTTTTTACCTTTTGCAGGGTTGAAGACACCGTTGGTTTGAGTGTTGCAGACGTAGCATCGCTTGGACTTGCGGTAATGCTGAAGAGCGCACCTTTCACAGAAGTAATGCTTACACCTGGAACATATTTCAGTGGTTAATACTAATCCAGAACATGCACTGTGGAAACTCACATTAACGTTTATTTGACAGAAATGAGTAACGTGTAGCAATACTGAAATATCAATACTACCGATACCAGATATTCTCTAAAATTGATTCTCAAATCAAAATATTAATACTTTCGATACTTTTTTCATTCGAAATGATGTTTAAAATTCACAGGAACACAGAGGAAAGTAACAAAACTATTGAGATCTTGTTGGATTCATACGCTACAGGTGGGAACTACTTTTTCTTCCCCCTGTGGAGTGGAACTATTTTAACTCCTATATTTATCCAGGTAAGGTTTCTTGAGGAATTGATCATTTAAAGTGGATTACATAGACGAGGTGTCAAGATTATTCTGAGCATTTGCAATAAAACAGCCTCTGTAAAAATATAACAGAAAAAAACAACATTTTATTTATATAACACATCTATTATTATTGACAACTAGTCTATTTGGTACAATAGGGATCAGTGGTATTAAACATCACCACCAGAAATATTCCATTTGAGTTAAAAAAGAAATAATTTAACTAACTATAACTTCCTATCAAAATGCTTCAAGTGCATATTTGAGCATTTCTAGCCAATAACTTTCTAAAATCAAACAAAACAAAACTAAAATCTCGTTTCACCTGAACATCCACCCACTAAGTCATAAATAAAATACTCGTGAATTTTTAGCTGTAGAAATGCGTCACTTTTAATGTCCTCCATAACTTGAGCCTAACTTACTTTGTGATTATCGGGTTCTTGAAGGACTCCCTGCAGATGAAGCACTTAAAGGGCAAATCCTCGTCGTCGCTGCTCACCTCGTAGTTTTCATCATCTAAATTAAAAAACAAAAATCATTGATACAGAAATGCTGGTGCAAGAACACAAAACAATCTGACATGACACCTCCCTGAACTCACCATTAGCTCCGTATCTGCCTTCTTCCAGCTCCCTCTCAATCTGCCAGCCGTGTTTGTAATCCGACCTGTCGTGGAGAAACTTGCAGCTGTCTAAACAGCAGAAGAGAACATTAAAGTCAAAGTTTTAAAAGGTTTTAATGACTCAGCAGCTGATAACAGACACTCACCTCCAAAACCACAGAAACCAGTTTCCTTGTAATCTTTGCAGATGTCCGGCTGGTAATCCCACCGCACTGTGGCTCTCAAGTGCTCTGGAGCTCTGATTGGTCCTTTCCTGTTTCAACGATAATATCTTGTGTATTTGCATTTACGAGGAAAGACTTAATAATAACACAGGTGAGGGGCTTGTCTTTGCCTGATTCTCACCTGACCATGCCAGAGGAAGCGTTGCCCATGGTTGTGTCTTTGGGCTTAATGAATTTTTGGTAGTTGTTGATGCCACGGTAAATTTTATCATCCTCTTTCCCCGTCAGCTCCTTGTGAAGGAGAAAATAATTCATGTGGAGAGTAAGAAACATACTTCTTTGCAGGAAAACTACACGCACGGTTAAGACATTTTTTAAAAAGGGAGATTTGTAAAGATTGATCTTGTACCTCTTGTATTTTCTGACTCCTCTCAAAGATGGCCTGAGCGTCTTTGTCTCGTTCTGTGTCCAGCTCATAAGTAGCAGTAGCACCCATGTCCTCTGGTCCCTCTGGTTTCTATGTGGGGAGGATGATAAGGAGTGAAAAATAAATCCTCGGAGTATTTGACTTAAATGCAACAGATGGTGAATGCAGAATGTAAAAAAGCCAAATGATTTTAAAGTTTGAACTCACCGCTGACCGTGTTGATTTGTAAGCCACAGTGATTTTCTTGTCTTCTTTCTCTTCCTCACTTTCACTGGAAGAAACAGCATCTCTCTCCACTGTCCTTGTCTAAACATTAACAACATTTGGTTTAATCTTTCCAGATATCAATTTGATTTGAAAATGTCACTATTATATTAATCATTGTACCTTTTGAATCATGGGGTTAATTCTTATGTCTTTCTTTTCTCTTCGAACCACAGAGCTCTGGTCCTCATCGCTGCTGCCATCTTAAATTAAAAAGAAAAAAAACTCACTAAACAGAGGAAAGAAGAATAGAGTTGGAACAATTCCAATTTCCGAGGGACCACAAACGCAGCACGTTTATATTTCTGTCGCGCTAACCTTCACAGACTGTGCCGTTACCTTCAATTTCATGGGATATTTAAGACTTTTACTCTTCATTAAGTTAATTTAATCGACGCTTTGAGAGTTAAGACTTATCAATAACAGACACAGACGAATCTCGAGAAGCTAATTCGTGTTAGCACATTTAATACCGTTGGTTTCAAACAGGAAAAGGATAATTCAACAACAAAGAAATATTTTAGTTCCAGATAAAACAGTCACTCCTACCTTTATCACTGTTGCTGGCTTTTCTTTTTCGCCCGGAAAACTTTTTTGTAGATTTTTTAAACAAAAATGTACAAGGTCCCTTTTTCTGTTCACCACTTTCCTCCATCTTGGCTGTTTCAGTATAAAAACAATGGGAGATAGAGGCAGAGCGCCCCCTGGCGACCCGGAGTATAAACACTTATTACTGCTGCTATAATAAACAGGCATATTCCTGTAGAAATAATGAAAAAGAATATGAATTAAATACAGACATCCACATTTTAACTACTCAACCTACACTGGGCTCCAATCTCTGGTTCATTTAGTTCATTGGAAGTCAAGCGAAGGTTTAATACCAGAGAAATTAAATTTACAGCTGACAACAATATTGTCCTGCAAACTAACACAAAACTTGTACGTATTGTTCAGAACTGTTTCAACTTGAAAACAGTTTTCTATGAGTGTAAAGCAGTGGTTCCCAACCTTTTCCAACTCAGGGCCCACTTTTAAGTCTCAAACATTTTCACGGCCCAACTCCAATCTCATAAGTACAGAGGCCATGTAATGCCTTTTTGGGGAACTTTTTTATATATATACATGAATATTTTAACATGTTTAACCCTCAGGATACCAAACCTGCTGGGGCAAAAAAGGAAAATAACACGAACTTTAAAACGATTGGCATTTATAGACTATATGTCCAGTCCAAAACCTGAAAAAACTGGAGGAATTGTCAGATTTTCAGGTTTCATAACTAACAACATCTATTAATAGAGTGGAAAAGAAGAGAAAAGTTTATCAACTCCTTGAAAATTTTCTGAAAATCAACCATTTGATTTGACTCAATTTGGTAAAAAAAATAAAAATGAAAAAAAATCCCTATTCTACATTTTTCCTGCTTTTTCTTCACGTTTAAAACATTACTTTGTTTTTACCTTTATGTAATTACATCCCCACACACAGACACACATGAAAATTATACTTTTTAGAAATGATTTGGCGGCCCACTTCCAAAACCTTCGCGGCCCACCAGGGGGGCACGGACCACAGGTTGGGAATCACTGGTGTAAAGATCTTCTTTTTTGTTGAAATAAGGCACAAACTTTCCCTCCTTTTGTTTTTATTATTATTATTATTATTATTATTATTATTATTATTATTATTATTATTATTATTATTATTATTATTATCATTATCTGGCCTTTATTTTTGTTGTTGCTTTTTGTTATTGTCTTGCTGATCACTGTTTTTTCTCTCTTTTCTTTGTTAAAAAAGCAATAAAAAGTTAATTACCCAAAAAAAAATGGACACGAATATATATTCACAAATGTAAATAAACATTGAATAATAAATCAAAAGGAAGAAGGCACAAATACAAATTCTATTAGAAAATCAGAATCAAGTGGCACAACAAGACATGACTCGTTGACATGTTTCAAAATACATTAATTAGGGATATAGTTAATCTGCTTTTTTTTTTTATTTAATTTCATCATGAGACAATAAGACCCAATGAAAAATTTAAAATACAGAAATAATCTAACAACAAAACACACCATAGGAAACACATTAAGATACAATATACTTTTATTCAATCAATGTGTTTGATGTGGTAAAAGTATACTTAGCAGTTTTTTTTATTATTTTTTATGGTTTTTCTGTATCTATAACTGACTATGTAAAGTGTATGGTTTGGCCATGTGCATGACAGCACATAATAAAAACCGGAAATAACGACAGAGTTAAAAGAAATGTCATCAAACTATTATTTTTGAAGCCCTCGGATTCTCTCTCGTGAAATTTAGGAAAGATTTGAGCTAAGGCTGGGATTTTTTTTTTCTTCTAATGATTAAGAGGCTTCTCAGAAACAAGCAGTAGTGTAGTTGTTGTTTTATTTTGAAAGGTGTAACCGGAAGCTGCGGTGATTTGATGCTGTTCGCCGCTTTCTCCTTCTCCTCCTCCAGCTTCAGCATCCGTGGCTCCCCGCGGAGCTTAGCGGGTGTTTGTAGGACGCAGGGCGCTCGGAGGGAGGGGTCCTGGCCTGGACACGGATCCCGAAGAGGCCCCGGGGCCGGCGCTGGATGGAGTCGGGCTGCATTCAGACAGCGATGGCTATGGGTCTGACACCGAAAAAGGCGTCTGCAAGGAGCGTCGGAGTGGAGCGAAAAAACCTCATCACGGTCTGCAGGTACTCATCACGACACCCTCAAATACCTGTCCCTGCAAGAGCTACTCTTTATATCATTTTAATCATCTATCTTCTATTACTGAAAACTCATTTTTATTCTAAAATCTAAGCTGGACAATTGTGAGTAGGAATAAAAAATGCAAAATAATGCAAAATAATTCCAGAAATACAAAAGATGGTAAGGACGTGGGTTTGTTTCACCTTCACATATCCTTACCAGCCCACCCCCCATTCTCTTAACTCTTCATTTATTTTGTTATTATTGTTTTTTTCTCATAGAAATCACAGAAACATTGGTGCACTTGAATATCACACTCCTCTCAATATGACATTTACTGATGCTTCTCAAACAATAAGAAGGATTATTGACATTTTATTCTACTAGGTTACGACATCTGTTTTTTTAATGTATGATCTTTCTGATAATTTAAGTGATTTTAAAGAGCAGTGGGTTATTTTTGCCAACCCTTGGCCGGAGCTGGAGAGCAACAGCAGGTCTCCTCCTCCATCACAGTCAGTCTGAGTGTCTGTACGGGACAAGGACATTGGCAGCAGTGAAAGGACTCCTCCCCCCATCAGTGGCCCTCAGCCTGCACAGAACACTGAGTGCTGATAGACTGAAATGTCAGGTCTGACAATGAAATATGACCCCAATAAATCACTTTTTCTTCTGGACTGTAGACTCTGTGGTAGGAGTCAAGACTTCGAAATGTGCTCGTGCTCAGTTGGCGGAAAAATTAGATCTCTGTGAGTCACTTTATAATGTCACACCAGCTTTTCTTACTGTTATAATCGAGGTAGCATGTGTTGTGACGTGGTTAATCGAAATAAGATCCTCTCGCTTTGATAAGTAAACATATTTTGATTAGATCTATTCCATCCTCCTGTCCCTTATTAGAATCTAATACCCTGTAAAATCACTTAGAGAAAATCACTGTTATGTTCAGTTTGTTTTTAAGTGCCCTCATTATTTATGACAGCATTGCTTGGTCTTGAATTTTAAATAGCCTCCAACTTCTGCACCATAATCCTTTTATTAGGAGTCTGCAAAAGTGACTTCCTGCGCTCATGTCAATGTTGATGTATGTGATTGTTTGTGCATAAATTAACACCCAGACTCTGAAATAAACACACAATCAATCCTTTTTATTCCAGTACCTCTCTGTCCAAGGTTCTGTCTGCATTTTAGTGACATGTACAGTTTTAGCAAAACACCCAACATTACACACAGCATGCTTGCAAAGAAAGAAAAGAACTCACAGGGACTTACAACACAGAGAAGGATTAGCAGGGCCACAGAGAGACTGCTTTGTTCAGTTTGTAGTGACTGAGCTTAAACCTATTTAATCATTTAAGCATTTTAGTGACAAACACAAGACGAGACAGAAATGAATATCAAATAGCTCCCAGTCAGCTATGCTTACTAAACAGTTTCCTTCAATTTTCCAAAGGAGCAACATGACGCTGATTAGGTTCAGTAGGAGGACAGCTTCTCCCAGGCGTGGCAGTGTTGCTGTCTGATCTGCATCTCCTCATTCTGGGTGTTTCTTTGATGCCGCTCTGTTTCGGAGTTGATTCAAGTAGTCAAAGGTTGTTGTGAGTTCGCACTGCCTCACTGGAGAGAGATCCTGAATCAGCAGCAGGCCTCTGGCTGTGCATTAAAGCAGGAGGTGAATCATGATACAGGATCCTGCTGCTGAGACACATGGCCTGGCTACAGTCGCTAAGCTGACGTTAGTGCTTTATTAGTACACCTGACCAAGCCTTTATATCCATTTATTACATGTGTGTATTTATAAAGTCTGACTCTTTCCATACATGTTTTAAACACCACCGTCACACACAGAGATTAAAATTTTCATTTCATGATTCACGTCTTTTCGTGGGGCTTTAAAGGAAGATTTTTTCTGGTCAGTTTAAGGGTAAAAAAATGACAAGATTTACATGATCTGGCTTCATGTTGGTCACCAAGATCAGGCACAGAAACTTGCAAATATCTTAACTATGTTTCAGTGGCTTGTTTACAGAATCATACCAAACATCACTTGAATTAGAAACACGTGTACAGCAATAGACATTTGTGTACAATAAAGGAAACCTGATCAAAGATTTGACACAGTTTTTGTGTCAGGGGCTTAATGATGTTACAAATTACAAAGTGTTTCATCATAAACAGAAAAAAAAGGAGATAGACTACTTCAGTCAGGTCAAAAGATGCAACAAAATCTGTCTGAGATGTTTTTTAAGCTGCTCTCACAACTTTTAATATCTTCTTTTTCAAACATAACACAGAAAAAACATGACTTTTGTTTCATTTTCAGACCTGACAGCATCAGAAAAATCAGAGGGAACTTTCTGGTAATGGCCTTGGAGAGACTGGTTGATATGTACCATGTCCATAGTGACAGCAGTGTCATCCTCATCTACTGTATCCGTGTGCAGTTTCCAATAGCAACAGGTATCATTTTATCATAGCCGGGCTGAGACTTTCTGCAGTCTGGGAGGTTTTGCCTGCGACTCCACTTTGTGTGTCTGCGCTGAATGTGACAAAATGTTGAAGATCAATAGTCAAAGGCCACCTGCTGCTTTTAAAACGGACTCTTTTGTTGTCGGAGTTTGGTTAAGAGCGCTCACGCCGTCGCTGTGTTGCTGTGGACACGGTGAACCTAAGGAAACATAAATAGATGGGTGAGGCATGACAGGTGTAACCTAAGGTGATGTCTCTCCAGCTGTAAACAAAAGGCACAGGGAGTGAAGGGAGGGAGGGGGGAGCAGGGATGTCGGGGCTGAAGTGAGGGCTCTTCCTGGGCATGGCGTAGAAAGTGTTCTGGAGATGCTTCATTTTAAAGCAACGAGGCCAATTAACTTTCTTTCTTCCATCAAGTACAACAGAAGTTTTTGCAGCTTCGACCGAACATGTACGCATCTCCCATCTGCGATTTCTCTCTGACACCCTGTGATTCCTCATCTTACATCTGATTCACTCTCTTTGCTTCTCAGACCAACACCCTTCCTGTCCGTCTTTCCCACTTATCGCTCTACACCTCCTCTAACCATGAAACACTTAGCTTGGACGCTTCAAACAGGAAGCCTATGAGTGAGAGAGAGAGATGCACACCGTGCTGCAGTTGCATTTTTAACGCCTTGATGCTTATTTAGCTTTAAACCAAACGATACACGGAAAATCTTTCTCTGCTGATCCAGGACAGGACTTCTCCTCCCGACAGTCCAGGATGCAAACACAGCACTGGCTGGTGTTACACAATGCTGCAGCCAGTGAGGAGTCCGCCTGTGTCATCGGATCCTGCAGCTTATGCCAATACTACAGGGGGAGACAAAAAGAAGGAGAAGAAGAGAGAGGGAGAGGAGTCAGGGAAATGACTAAGGGGGAAAGTTTGAGGCTGAGAAAGAGAAAGTGAAGCCTTGTGTGTGTGATGATAAGATAGGAAATACATGCCTGAGTATCTCAGGTGATGCTGCAGATGAAACACACATGTGTAAGTACAGTAAAAGCGCGAGAGAAGAGAACAAGAGGGCATTTAAAGAGAGCAGAGAGTGGGATTGGCAGAGATCCAGGCTGAGTGAGAGGGGGCACAAAAGAAGCTTGTCAGAAAGACCTGCGGTTGTTTTTCAGTGTCAAATCGTACCAAGAGCATGTTGCCATTCCACTTCATCCATTTGCATTTGAGGCACGCCAGCAATTTCCTTTCACATCAAAGGACTTTAACTACAGTTAGAAACATCTGCTGAAATGACCCTCTCCAGAAAAGGCTGAGAGAGAAAGAGAGAGAGAGAGAGGCCTTTTGAGGTCTTTCTGGTTTGGTCGTAGCGGTTTAACGTCAGCAAACAAGCAGTTAAGCTTTTAAGAAGTGATTCTCAACCTGGGAACCACAGCGAAAGGCTCTGCTGTCTGATTCTTTACTTTCACGAGTCGTTTAAGGTTTGGAAGTCTGCAGAAAGAGTTAATGTGCAACCAGCTTTTCAAGACAAGTTTCTATTTCTGAAATTCAGACAGTCTAAGGAGCAGACTTTGTGCAGTTTTGGGACAACAGTTTTCCATTTCAGCCAAATAACAAACTGCATCGTCTGCATACAGGTTGAGTTTAGGTCATGATGGAGTTACGCTCAACTTTATCTAAGACGCTTGATCTCCATTAAACCCTAAACCTGATTGACCCATTTACTCCTTACTGATCATATTATAAGATAGATTTAAGACGCCACTGACCTGTTTTCTTGGTTAATCCGGCATGAAAACGAACAAGTCAAAGGTCCAAAAGCAAATTTAATCCATTTTTGGCCCCTGTTTGGATTGGATCCCCTGGAGATGCAGTAGCTTTTTCTGTATGTTCTCTGTCATGGTGCCGTTTTCGTGTGACATTTTTTACCAGTCCCCCCACCCCTCCATGAGGTCCCCTCTCATCTAAAGCGTCTTGCGTTTTGGGAAAAGAGCTTTCCGAAAAGAGGTGGTGGTCGAGCCTCTGCTGAAGGAGGCACCACCCAGCGAGATCTTGGTCTTCCCGCTGGTGATGGTGGAGGATCCCAGAGAGGTGGTGCTCCTGCCCCTGGAGATGGAGGAGTTCCCCATGGCCAGCTTGCTCTTGCCCCTCTTTATGGTGGTGTTGCCCAGGGTTAAGGCCGTCTTCCCCTCGGTGAAGCTGGTGTTGCCCATTGGGGAGAAGCTCTTCGTCCTGACCCAGATTCGACGGCGGGGTTTTCCGAGCTCACTTGGCGAAAAGCATCACACACTCATGCAGCACACCCTGCTCAGCCCCACGGGGATAATAGTAACATCAGCTACGATCCAGAGCAGACCAGAATGCTAAGCGTGGATAGCGCGACCCCCGTGTCACATAATGCCTTCGTTGAGCTGATCGACGTGGGCTCTGGAAGGCCACATACCACCCATGTGTCCCCGTGAATAGACAGAGGCAGCCGTAGGTGGCCACAGCCTCTCTGGGCGGAACGGGACAGTGGAGTGATTGTACCATCCCAACGACGACACCGGACGGTTGAAGGACACATTGTTGGAAAGGGGGCTATCTGCGGTGACATCACTTTCTTCTGGGCCATTGTTCCCTATAGCCTCTGATTGTAGACATAGCCTATGTGAATGACTGTATACACCATATGTGAAATGAGTCGCTCAGTGTTAGATTTGACAAAAGAAAGGATAAATGTGTCCTTGCTCTCCACGTGTAGCTTTGATTGCACATTTCCCTTTTATTGTTATATCCTTCCATTTGAAATATATGGGTGTGGTTCCCTCAGTTGGTGCTTAATGCATCCTTATCTGAGTCCTTTTTCACCCATAAAGAAACCCAAATCTATTTACAAACCAATCAAACCAAGTATTGTTTAGACATGTTACTTTTATGAGCATTGTTACATCAACCAGACTCAACTTTTCTGGGTCAAATCTGTTTTTTCCTGTGAACAACAGGGCAGTAAAGTTATTTTTATGCATGCAGACTTTACAATATCAACCAATCTTGTCATCACAAAGAGAAAACACCACATTTACACCCAGGATGTAGTAGACATGTTGATGGCTGGACATGCACTCTACACAGGACAACAGTGCTGATGAAAAACACACAATCTCTTGTCTCTTCATAAATATCTCACATGGTCGTTTCACCGTTTCCCTCCCTGCCACGTTGACACACCATAAAGCATCGTCTCGTCACTGTCACTTTGCATAACGCCCTCAGCGCGGCTGCAGAAGATCTCGCTCTCGATTGAGAACCCATTACATCTACAATTAGCCCCTCTCGATTTTTTTAGGAATCCACTTGTGCATAAAGGTAACAGATGACATCACGTTGATTCCTGAAACACATTAATCACAAACATAGCAGCTTTTTAAACTAATACTACTGACCTGCTAAATCTGACCAGATACAAATATCCTTGGGTGTTAAAGTGTGTGCAGGAATCATGTGTGAAAATTCCAGTAGATGTTGCTGTGCGTTTCTTTGCCCCTGATGAGGGTGGTTTTGAACACGGACACAGACTTGGTCCCATGGGTCAAGGTCAGGGTGGTGAGAGAGCTCGTGGTCTCCCCCCGTGTAACAGAGGTTGTGCCCACTGCTAAGCTGCTGTTGCCCAAAGTTATAGTTGTTCTGCTCCAGGAGATCGAGTATTTGCCCCAGGAGATGGCGTACTTAGTCCTCAGGATCGAAACCCTGCCTTTGGTGAAGGAGGTCTTGCTTGACGAGAATGTGGTTTTCCACTCATTGTTAGAGTCTTTTTTGGACTGCTTGGCTGCCTTGGGTGTCGTAGCCCTGGCTTCAGGGGTCCTTTCCATCTAGGTGTTCTTGCGCCTGGACATCAAGGCTTTCCGGAAGGAGGTCGTCGTAGTTCCCCGGCTGAAGCTGGCCCGTCCCAGAGCCACAGTCGTCTTTTGCCTTTCGATGGTGGAATCTCCCATGGAGGTGGTGGTCACTCCCCTGAAGATGGAGGAGTTGCCTAAGGAGACGGTAGTCTTTCCCCTGGCTATGGAGGTGCTTCCAACTGCCAGGGCAGTCTTGCCCTCTGTAATGCTAGTGTTGCCCATGGGAACAGTGGCAGTCAGCCCGAGCCCGTGCCTGATGCCCAACTCCTCTCATGCAAACTGCATCACTGCCTGCAGCGCAGCACGGTGATCATGTAGGGTCAAAAACCAAACTGAAGCAGCAACAGCGGCTTCCCTAAATAGATCAGACCACTTTGTATAGATGAGGGGGAGGGAATTATTTGATCATCCTTTGATGAGAGAGCCGAGACCCAAAGGGACCTGGGCACATAGCATGCACAAAGGCTCGCAGAGACAGGGGGTTAATTGTATTGTTTTCAGGATAACACTGCCAAAGCACTGAAGGGGAACATTGTGCAGTACACAAGACAATTGGGGTGACCTCAGTGTGATGAGATGGCGTGGTTCCCAAAAAAGAGAGCACCCTCCTCCCTGCTATTGTTGCAGGGTTCAAATACAGTACTACATTTGTCTGAGCGGGTACAGTACACAGTTGCGTTTCATCGGCTTCTGCAGCACGCAACACGTAAAAATCTTCACTCGTGCATAGCAGAAATTCCCTCCAAAGCATTGTTTTGTTTTAACACCTCTGTCTCTGTGTTCTTCTCTTTCAGATTCTCTGTAAAGACTCTCCTTGAAAAGTACACAACAGAGCCCATAGATGACTCATGCGAGGAGTTCATTAACTTTGCTGCCATTTTAGAGCACATCCTAAGCCACCGCTTCAAAGGTAACACTGCAGGTAACACACGGCACAGGAGAGATAGACGGATGTGTTTATAACAGGAAAACTTTGAGATGTAAAATGTATGAAATGAATAGAAATCTCTAAAAAAGTTGTATGAAGTGTCAGCTGTACTGTTATTTGATGAATCTGTGAAATGACTCACTGCTGGGTGTTAATGTTGGACCAGGTTCAGGGAGCTGGTTCAGCTCAGATGGACAGCGCAGTTTTTGGGAATATATCCGCCTGGCGTGCAGCAAAGTGCAGAACAACTGCATTGCAAGCATCGAAAACATAGAGAACATCAGCACATCAGGAGCCAAGGTGAGGATATTTCGGTGCTGAGATGTGTTCATGACTGAAAAGTGTGTGTTTATGTGGGACACGGCGAGCCAGCGCAGCAAAGAGGGCCCTCTGTTCCTACTCACTTTCTACGTTGTGTTGCAGGGGCGGGCATGGATTCGAGTGGCGCTGATGGAGAAACGTCTCTCTGAATATGTGTCCACGGCTCTGAGGGACACAAGGACAACCAGGTCAGGCCAACACTTAAAGGAACAGTCTGCAAAAATTCCAATTCCCCTTAATGTGCATGTTTTGATTCCTAAACTGCAAAAAAATGAAATCTAGGCAAGTGTTTATGTCTCAGTTTTAGAAGGAACATGTCTTTAAAGACTAAATATTTTCCAGACCTGTCCAGAAAAATGTCTTGATTAAACTTATTTAAATACAAAAATAATGCCGGAATTGCTTGTAACAAAGAAAAAAATCAGCTGCCTATGGAGTAAAATAAAGAATTGTATTAAGGCATTATTCTAAGTTCAAGATACTTGACGAGCAAATTTTCCTTCCCCCACTGGCTGATTTTTTTTTCTCATTACAAGCAACTTGGACATCACTTTTTTTTTTTTTAAATCTTGAATAAAATGAGATAAGATCAGATAATATAAGATTAGATAAGATAATTCCCCATTTATTCCATGACATGAAAATTTACATTGTTTCAGCAGCAAAGAGCACAGATTGCAAACATAAGGGAACAGGTGTAGAAGTTTTAGTAAAAAGGAAAAAAAAGAAAAACGTACAAAAAAAGAGCCACATATCAAAATATAGTTTTTTTGTATGAATAGATCAGGTGAAGGCTGCATTTTTGACAAAAACGAGAAATTTAATGTTAATTCAGTAACAGGGATACACATAGTGCACATAAAATGAAACATGTTGTTGCACAAGTGATACATTGAGCAAAAATATAATTAATATAACATTATTATCACACAAGATCAGAGTTATCATCCAGATTGTGTGTGTGTGCGTGTTTTAGTTATTTACCTGGAGCGGTCTGAGTGCAGCAAGAAGAAAGGATCTGTGGTGTCTCTCCACTTGACACTTGATTTTGGCTAATATAAAGACTAAAAAGCCAATTTTACCACGAATAAGACAAACACTTGCTTAGTTTTCAGTTTTTGTAGGATTAGGTGGATGCACGTTATATTAAGGTGATACATGATGGTCTGATGTCAGGCCTTTATGTTGCATAATGTCACATATTTGACTTTTGAGTTGATAAGATGAAATGGTTATAAGACAATAAGAGCTGCTGGGATCTAACTTTTGATTCATGATTCAATGCAGGAGGTTTTACGATGATGGAGCCATTATGCTGAGAGAGGAGGCCACAGTGCTAACGGGGATGCTGATTGGCCTGAGCGCCATTGACTTCAGGTAAAAACCATTTAAGAATGAGACATAAATAAAGGCATTAACTTCCTTTTTTAAAATAATCTGAAATGTTTTGTTTTGATTTTACTGCAGCTTTTGCTTAAAGGGTGAGACTCTGGATGGTAAATCTCCGGCTGTGATCGACTACACACCTTACCTGAAGTTCACTCAGAGGTCAGGTCATCCCAAAATATCCTAACACTTCACAGCGAGCGTCATATTTCTGAGACTCTTCCTCCTTTCTCCTCTGCAGCTACGACTACCTGAGTGACGAGGAAGATCGCCGCAGTGTGGACAGCAGCAACAGCGAGGAGAGCGTCCCAGAGCATCCTTACATCCCTCTGGTGACGGACGAGGAGAGCTGGAGCAACAAGTGCCGTAAGATGGAGCAGAGGTTTAAGATCGTCTACGCCCAGAAGGTGACTCAAAGTGGGAGGATTGTATTTGTAACGTTTCAAACTCAAACTCCTGAATCCTTGTTTGGCTGTTGCAGGGTTACCTGGAGGAGCTGGTGCGCCTGCGAGAGTCACAGCTGAAGAACGTAGAGACAGAGAATAAGTGTTTGAGAGCGAAAGTGGAGGAGCTGACGGTGCAGGGTCAGCAGGAGAAGAAGGAGCTGGAAGCCATTGTGTTGGAGCTACAAGCACAACTGTGAGAAAAAATAACAAAACTCCATTTTTTCATAGCACTTCTTCTAAAACATATGATCACTTCAATTTCAATGAATTATCATAAACTGTTTGATTTCTGCAGCTCTGCCCTCATGCCCTGTGATTCCTCCCATCTGGCTAAAGACTTTTCCATCCCATTGGTCAATCAATGGTCCACTATCACAAAGGAACAAGGTGATGTCAAGCTTTTCCGCAGGTAAAAAGAAACTACTTATATGTGCTTGGGTCAATGACATGACACCTACTTTTTCTATCTGACTGAACAGGTTTAAAATCACTTTAAAAAAATTTAAATTGCCCCATTTGACATCATTTCTAACAGATTTTGCATTCACTGACAAAATTATGAAGCATTTGCGCTTATATTTCTATCATAATATATAAATAAATGTCAAAATGTGTTCATTATATGTAATACCATATGGGGCGACCATCAGGCGAACACAATTTTGGGACTTTTATTTTGAAACTCACTCAAGGACTCAGAGTATTTCATCAACCAGGAACTCAATGAAATACCTGGAAGGTTATTGAGTTTTTCTCATATTTGTAAACAAACCTATTTTTAACAGCTGTGATGTACAAGCCACTTTTGTTATCATGTCGGGCAACTGCCTCAAAACTGTGAATAACAAGTTCTTTCTGCAAATCTTTAAGCCTGTCCTTGTTAAACTGTTTATTTCATTAATGATACTTGCTGAACTATTAGTAATGTTAAAGAAATGTGTTAATTTGGAGACAAATTACAGACGCCCCAAATGACTGTTTTTCAAGGCTGTCCTTTCAATTCAATTTTAAAAACACTAAAATCTCTTAGCAGGATTTTTAAAATGTGTAAAGGACACAATTAAAGCATAGTTTGACTGCGTTCAGCTATGTTTTACACAGGTTTAACATTATCAAATGTTTCTTCTCAGCAATTTTATTTCACAGGTTAAACATTTTTAGCTGTATTTGACTGCGATTAGCAGTAAAATTTCACAGGTTTAACAGTTTCAGCTGTGTTTCACTTCATTTAGCAAATTTATTACACAGGTTTAGCATTTGCAACAGTGTTTTAATGCTTTAAGCAGTATTATTTCACAGGTTAAACATTTTTTTCAGATTTTTTTAACTGCTTTAAGCTATAAGATTTCATAGGTTTCACAGATGACTTTATTCAGTTTCAGCATTTCAACGCATTTTCTGCAAGGAAATGCAAATTTTCTAGTTTTATTAATGATACTTGTTGACCTATTAGTAATATTTAAGAAATGTATTAATTTTGAGACAAATTACAGTCGCCCCAAATGACGGTTTTTCAAGGCTGTCCTTTCAATTCAACTTTAAAAACATTAAAATCTCTTTACAGGATTTTTTGCATAAATGCATGTGTACACTATATTCCAACATCCTTATCTTTAGTATCTTAAAAACGGCCCTTTCAAAAGTCTTATCTGTCAGTGACCTGCTCACAGTTGCACTTCATATACAGATGATCGCTTCAGGTATGTTTGTCATTCCTAAGGAGGAGTTTCCACAGCCTGGAGCATCTTTCCGGTGAAGTCACTTTGAGCTCTGACTGCCAGAAGATCGATGGACGACAGAACGGAGATGCTGTTTGGACAGCGCCAGGTAATAAACGACCGCTTTGACCCTGTAAAATAAGGTTGTGAAGCCTACATGATCCTGCTTGAGTAGGATTATATTTGTCTCATTCCACTGTTGTATGAAAGCCATTCAGAGGCAGCCACCCCTGCACATGTACATACATACTTACAAAGACAGACTTGAAGCCTGTTTATGGTGTTTCATGTGGGCAGCAGAAACTATGCGTGCTCAGCACTGTTTCTTCACTGTTTCTTCACTGTTCTCTCTCTTTGTCAGGAAAAGAAGACACTCCATCCATGCTGGGTCTGTGCGGCTCTCTGGCGTCCTTACCCAGCTCCAAGTCTCTGGCCAGCCTCAAGTCCAGCGAGTGTCTGGTCAGCATCAGCACCGAGCCCAGCCCTGCGCTCTCTCCCAGCTAAGAGCTCCAGACTCACGCTACAGAGATTTAACCCCCCAGCCTGTCTGCCTGGTGATGCTGCGTCGACCATGACATGACCATAACCCTGTTCCCACAATCCACCTTGACCCTCAGCGGGAGGAGAGACACCATCTCTGGGTTTTTGTTCACACCGTGAAGCAGGAAAGATCCATCTTTCATCTCTTTTCTCAACAATCTGCTCAAACTTTCCCATAACCACTTTGTACTATCAGTGAATCACTCCATCCAAATACAATCCTATCTGCTCCAAAGCATCCACACCTTCCTCAAATTATATTCCCACCCTGCTCCTTATTTGAATATCAGTAATCTTCCGATGTTATGTGTGTTTTTGTGAATGTTTTTATTTTGTTTTGTTGACAGAGTGAAACTTAAGCATCTCTCTTTGAGATGTGACGATCACTTACAGAGATACAGATATTTCACAAAAAGTAAAGAAAGGATTTAACAGACTGTACCAGAAGTGATTTACATGAAAGTTTGTATCAGGGGACTGCGAATGATTATATCAAATCTTCAGCTATCATATATATTTAATATTTAAATTCTTTATGTTCTCTTTACATGTTTATTTGGTATTTTTTTGTTTGTTGTGTGTTGCAATAAACTGCCTTTTTCCATTATATGTGTCTGACTTTTCAATCCTGGAGAAGAATTCACAGGGTTTCTCTTAATGAACGAGTTGTAGATTCATGCAGAGCAAGGGAGATTAAATATCTGTTGGTCCAGGTGTTTAATAAAAGGCCACAAAAGGTCACAAAACAGGCAGGAGACTTTTAGAGATGTTGGTTAAAATGATGTGGCTCCATCTTGTGGTTGTGTTGACAGATACTGATAGTGTCAGCATCATCACAGCCCTGTTTAAAGGAGATTTAAACGAGCTTATCGTTACCTGGACGCTGCCCTGGGAGCAGCTGGATGGGAAGAGAGCAGGGCCAAAAGGAAGAAGAAGGTAAGGACACCTACTGGGAGGAATTTTATATCATATCATGATTGGAAATGTGTTTTCATCTGGTCATTTTGTCTCAAAACCAACACCAACTATTGCACAATCTCTACTGCACACAAACACACACACTGTTTTCCTAAGGAGGAACTTGAAACTCACTTTTAAATTAAATATTAACTATGAGAAAATTGTAGAAGGGGGTATAGCTCAGTGGTAGAGCATTTGACTGCAGATCAAGAGGTCCCCGGTTCAAATCCGGGTGCCCCCTCATTCCTTATACAAACCGTCACCCTTAAATTGACCCACTAATCTCAGGGCTTTGTGAAAAGCTTACATCTCCAGAAAGGCCTCTTGACATTTTCAAGAGCGTCATTCTATTTATATCCCGGACTCAAATACCGTTCATTCTGCCCGTCATCAGGGCCTCTGACGATATTACCTACTTGTCCTTTTTGGAAACACTCATGAAGCTTCTGTGAATGAGGATTCATTTCCCAAAATAAACGTTTTTATTAGCACTGGAGCAAAACTTGAGTATTTAAGAAGTTGAGACTTCAGCAGGCTGAACGGGGAGATGTTTAACCTTGGTAACCTGGTACTCAAGCTTTACACACTCTAAATCAGTTTGTAAGAGCAAAATTTATTATTTCTGCTTAGTTCAAAGAGTGGCGCGTATTAAGTTTGTTCATTCCTGATTATTGAGTGGAATCAGTTTTCCTGGAAATGTTAGATAAGAAAGTACAAGTTCAAATATTTAGTTTGTAGATGACTTTTTCCCTTCAAAAGACTCCAGGTGTTAGGACAATCATTTAATGTGCTGAAAACTTTTTTTTTTTTTTTTTTTTGCTGGTTAGAGGAATATTCATCATGAAATAGTGATGCTTCTTTTATGCTTTCTGGTTTTAGTCCTCTTTAGAGAGTAGGGCTGAAGGATTTGCCAAAATTACCTTATTGTGATTATTTTTCCCTTTATCACAATATCTTTTTATGGTGAGATTAATTTTATGTTCCAGCTTATGTTTTGTTAGACAAACATTTTGGGGAATGAACAATAGCATTAATCACAGCTAACAAAAACCCATGACATTCGTTTTAGACACTTTTAACTCCTTCTTTGTCACTCATGGACCATTTTTTGCTACTTTCTGCCTATTTTCCAAGTTTATTCCAGATTTCCTTGCCAATTTTTGCTGCTTTTGGCCACCCTGAACTTATTCTGTTGCCATTTCTTGATAATTTTGCCGCTTTCCACCACTTAGAGTGTTGTTCCTGCAAAGGTAGTTTTCAAAAATGTGCATCTTTTGTTGAGTAACACTGGTGTGGAGTATAAAATATCTACTGTAAAGAAATAGGATCTGTTATTCTGACACATTTCAGGTCAAGACATATTACAGTCTGTGATTAGAGTGTTGCAGCAGGTCATATTGTGATTAAATCTAATTTGTAATTAACTGCAAAGTATCGAAAAGAATTACAACTTAACAGAAACAAAACATTGCACTGACAAATTTGTTCCTAGGACATGGAGGAATACAATTTATTAGAGCAAATTCAATAATAAACTTTATGAAAAAGCTACGACATGAACACTTGGCTTACCAACATCTGAAGTTGATATATTTATATGTATGTACATTTCGCCTTGTAATGGCATGCTACAAGGACATGACCCTTTAATAATTGAAAACAACAAAGAAAAAGAGGCAGACACAGTCAGTAAGGTGGTTCATTCTACTCCCATTTCACAGCTCACTCTAACACAAAGAAAACGCAGCTTTTCCAAGCACAATTCTCTACAAAAGAAGAAAGAAGAAGAGTAAGTTTGAGCTAAAAAGGCTGTACGACGTTGCTCTGGTAGGTTTGTGAGTGTTGCTGTACATTAATGCATCACCAGCCGGACTAAAACACACTGTTTGATGACAGACACCACTGCAGTGACTGTATGAAACCCTCTCAGGTTGTTTTACTTCAGAATAGATGCACGGGTCACAAGTGTGAACCTCCGTATTATCAAACTGGACACAGCATTTTGATAAAAAATTGCCACAGGGGTAAACAAGACTATAGTGCTGATCTCATGAGTCCACACAGGGCTACAATAAAATCCTATCAGAGAGGTCTTTTTCTGCCACCTACA
This sequence comes from Thalassoma bifasciatum, assembly GCA_008086565.1. Classification (NCBI taxonomy): domain Eukaryota; kingdom Metazoa; phylum Chordata; class Actinopteri; order Labriformes; family Labridae; genus Thalassoma; species Thalassoma bifasciatum. The sequence continues at coordinate 53,702 of RPOG01000646.1, read as the reverse complement.
GGCGTTTGCATCAACCTTCACAAACAAACAGTTGAACACAACATCTAAACCCTTCAAGATAATCTCACAGCCGGCTGAAATCACACCAACAAGTATAAAAACTCAACAGACAACTGCTTCGAAGCTTCTTACAGCCGCAGTGCCGGTGCAGATGAACACTACCTTTTGAGCAAAATAAATAAGAGCTCTAACACGTTTAATAAAGAACAATGGAGGGAAGAGATGCAGAGAAAATGTAAACCAGGTTATTGTGGAGCAGGTGTGTCACACTCCAAACACGTTCAAGAAGTTCACTGGTGACCTCATCCTTCTACTCAAAGCAGCGTAACGAGGAGTGAAAAATTAAGTCCAGATCTGAAACGACACTCCTCCTCTCCTTCATGAAGTGTTCGTGGGGTTTTTTTTTTTTTAGACACGCAGGATCTCCAGGCAGTTGTTGTAGCAGATGGCGATCCAGTCGGGCTGCGTGGAGGCCCACTGCACGTTGTTGATCTCTCCTTCGGCGGTGTAAGCCAGGATGGGATCCTCGATCGCCCGCGGCATCTGCTGGATGTCCCAGATCAGAGCCTGGTGGTCGTCGGCTGAGGAGGGGAGACATCGAGAGGATTATTCAACTGGAAGAGGGTGGAGAAACGAAGGAGGATGAATAAATAATGTCTGGGTCTTTACCTGCAGTGCAGATGTGGCATGAGGAGTGAGGGGCCCAGGCGATGCCGTTGACACACGCGCGATGGTTGTTCAGCCGAGCCACCGGGGTGCAAGGCACACGTACGTCCAAGATCACCACCTGTGAGCACAACACAAAAGATGTGAGAAACCCTGAATCGAGCCGTGGGATGTCCACCAAGCTTCACACTAAAACTAAACCACCAAACTAAAGTCTCACCTCCATGCCGTCCATGGCCATCGTAGCTAAATAGTTAGGGTCCTGTTTGTTCCAGCAGAGACGCAGCAGTGGGTGGTGCTGAGGGTCTTCATAGATGATGGTGCTGTGCTCCAGGTGCCTCAGGTCAAACATGCGGACGGATCCATCAGCTCCCACAGAAGCAAACATGTCTCTTCCTCCTCCTGCACGACTGAACGCGATGTCGTACACCTGCACAGACACACACAGACAAGTAGCTTAACATGGTTACATTTCCATACACTGTGTTAAATGTAACTGTTTTCAGACACGTACCTCTTTGTCATGAGCAATCAGCTGGGTCTTCACGTGTCCTGACACCAAGTTGACTCGTCCCAGCACCTGACCAGTCTCTAAACCCCAGATGGTGCAGGTGGTGTCAATGCTGGAGGTGCCTGAAGAAAAGTCAACAAACATGTTAAAATGTTACAATTTAAAGAGCATCAAAGACTTTTTCATAATCATAGTCTTCATGTTTTCCTTACCAAGCAGATTGGGGTCCACTTCATTCCAGTCAAAAGAGGTGAGAGGTGCACAGAAGTCTGAGTTTTTGTTGTTATTCAGCAAACATTCAAGGCGTGTCTCTGTGTCGCTCACCTGCATGAAAAACAGAAATCCATCATTTGTAGATTATATAGAATATGTTTTGGTAAGAAAATAAAAATACTATAAGAAAAATGAATGAAGTGCAATATCAAAGTTGGGAATATGATTGAATAGAGCATAAAAATTCTACTTTAAAGTATATATATTAACATATTTGGTCTTCAGGTGAGCTGCCACAAAGCATATATTGTACAAACTACAGTTCAGCAATCAGGACATTAAAGAAGAGTGTCAAATCAGTACATAAATGTGTTTAAAAAATGATTAAATCTGAGTTTCAGTTGATTTAGGGTGACCAAATGTCCTCTTTTGCCTGGATATGTCCTCTTTTATTGGTGGCAAAATTATGCCCAAGGGATTTTATAAAATTCCCCAGTGCTGCACTGGGCTATTGGCATTATTCCACCGCCCTGACCTCAAAGTCAGAACTGTGAGATAAAACCTCCAGATTTTGAGATAAAGGTCAAAACTTTGAGATTAAATTCAGAGAAAAAGCCACAATTTTGAAATAGATAAGAATTCTGAGTTTAAAAAGTTGAGATTTTGTAGCCATAGAGTCAGTACTTTGAGATTATACAGCAGAAATAATGATTAAAAGGTCAAAATTAGATGAAAAGAACAAATTGACCTTTTTTCTGATCAATTTGACTTTTCATGTCAAATGTTTGTGCCTGAATGTGTGCAAAAAAATTCTTCATGAAGCCAGTTTTTCATTTTTATACTTAAACTTTAAACTGATGGAAAATCAGGTTCTTCATATTACATTATAGGAAAGTTTCACCTGCAGCCGAAAAGGAATATTTTATATAAATATATGGGTTATGAAGCTACTCTGTAGAGTATCTTTGGGTATTTTTCAGTTTCTCCAGGAGGACGGGTAGGGGGTCTTCTTTTGGGGTTTTCAGAATCAGGGTACCTGCAGGTTTTGGCAAGTCAAAGTTAAGACTTTTTAAGACCTTTTTAATGCCACTTTGAGTGAAATTTATGACCAAAAACATAAATATAGTCGATGGTTTGGGGGTCCTGCTGCATTACATGCAAATCATAGCATGTGTCACTTAGTGAGACTCATTCAAGTTTACTTTTTGACTGTTTATTGGACATCAAGTTGCTCATTGGTTAATATCTGTTTGCTAGGATGCAGATAAATTATATCAGCAGCTTGTAAGACAGTTTTCACTCCAAACCTGCTTCTAGAAAAGTCTCAAAAAACAGATATATCAATAAAACATTGACTAACCCTGCCCTGACTAATTTAAGACCTTTGAGTTATTTATTTAAGACCAGAATATAATATTTTTGTGAATTTCAGACTTTTTAAGGCCTTAGTTTCAAATATATCATTCAAGACTTTTTCAGGCTTTTTAAAGACGTGTAGGAACTCAGAGGACATGGTCACCCTATGATGAATATAATATACCCAGTTTTAATAGTGTAGTTGTTTTGATGTTTGGTCTGGTGAGAGCAGGTCACACACCCTCCAGATGCGCAGATAGTCCCCACTGGTGGCCAGCAGGTCCGGGTACACCCCTTTGGTGTCAGGGATCCACATGATCTTGGTGGTGGGGTACGGATGGTCAAATGTGTTTCTGCAGACAAACTCTGAACTCTCCTCTTCCAGACCCACCAGCTGAACCTGGATCAAACACAAAACCCGTCATTTGGACCGTGAAGGGGCAGAAATAGCATCAGCTACGTGTGATGTTACTGAGGGAAATCACTATTAATGGCACAAAGACAACTGTGAAGAGTATTAGCAGGGATATTGTGTCTTGTTTTAGGACAAAAATGACAAAAACGTGAAAACATTTTCGGCGTTGAGGAGCTAACATTAGCATAGCGTTAGCATAGAAATAACCGAACCACGCACCTTGTTGTTGTATTCCTCCACGAAGCTTCCGAGCGCTAACCGAAAGCGTTTGTCGGGACGGACGCTCCAGTTCATGGCATACACCGTCCATGGCGCCTCGTATTTGTAGATTTCTTTTCTCTTTCCGTGAAGCGACATCCTCACGAACAACAGTTAACACGCTAGCGTCAGCTAACTACGGAATAAGACAAGGATTTTCTTTTGACAGCGGTCAACGAAGTGAATCTCTCTGTGTTAAGTAGTCGGAGTTGCTATAGTTGGTAAATTAAGTCGACTAGAACAGGATTTCGTCCCAAAAACTAGTGAAATGAATTGTTTCTCACCGTATCGAGCCACGCTGGTTCTCAAGGCAGTTCTAGTTTTGTTAGGCTGTCTGAAGGCCGACTAAATTTCAAAATAAAAGAGCGAGAGAACGACCAAAGCCTCTTAACTTCCGCTACCTCATAAAGTGTTTTATTCTGTAACAGTTAAAAAGTAGAACACGTATAATTTGGGGAATTTAGAAAAAACAGAGCATATATTTAATCGCTAATCTTGGAGGGTGAACAATGGATCAATTTTGATAGTTTTAGCCCCTTTCAAAAAAAAAAATGCAGTTTCATGGTGAAAAACCCTCCCACAAAAATACATTTGGAGAAAAACTGTAAAATATCTAAGGTCGTTTTTTTTTTCAAAGTAGGCACAAATACTTATATAAAAGCTAATTTCACTCATGAAAATACATCAGAATACAAAAAAGAAAAATGATTTTTTTTCTTTTTCTTTTTTGAGACTCGTGCCGTATGAGCCCGAACAAAAGTCAAAATTTCCAGATTTTATCTTCCAATTTTAACCCTTTTTTTAAATTAAATTTCACCCCTTCTCAAAGTTTTGTCTTTTTGTCTCAAAGTTTCGACTTGAAAATAAAAATAAATATAAATGGACTTTTTAATCTCACAGTTTTCGACTTTTTAATCTGAAAATTTTGACCTTTACTGACTTATTTATCCTTTTATAATTTTTTTTTTTTTTTTTAAATTGCGACTTGTAATCTCAAAATTTTGACCAGATATGGGCCCAAAAAATCAAAAAGTCTCAACCAAGCCAAGTTTCTTCTTTTTTTTAATTAGCAGAAATAGGCTTACTTCAAAAATGTAAACTGAAAACAAGTTTAAAATCTTTACAATTACAATTACAATCATGGTCAAATGAAATACTTTAAGGAATTAAAAAAAAAAGAAAACTGGAAAAACTGGGCTGTAAAGTGGTCACTATAAACGATAAGATGTATGATGGGTTGTGTGTGTGTATGTATGAGGGTATTTACATGAATCTAGGTTTATGGATTTATATATGCATGTACAAACATAACTACATCTATTTGAAGGAAAACTTGTTCCACTTAGGGCAAACTTGATATAATGATGTTGCAAGAATGTAAAACAATTGCTTTTCCGAAATAAAAAATGTTAAAAAAAAAAAAAAGTCAGAATTCTCAGAAAAAAGTCAGAATTCTGAGTTTAAAGTCAGAATTCTGAGAAAAATGTCAGAATTCTGAGATTAAAGTCAGAATTCTGACTTTTTTTTTTTTGGATTTTTTTTTTTCTCAGTGGCCCTAATCCTCTTCCGTACTTTCTAGATAAACACTACCACAGAATTTTTCCCTGTTTTTGTTTTAAATGCCTACAATCAGTACATCTTAATTTCTCCCATCGATCTCTCTTCTTTTCTTGTGCCCATATTTCACCTCCTGCACCTTTAAAACATCCTGTCGCGATACTTTTACTTTGAAAGGTCAAAGTGTTGTAGTGAACAGTCACAGGCGAAACATCATTTTCCACAAGGACAGAAAAGGCGACTTCAGCCCAGTCACTCTGACATATCTCCACTTAAAGGTAAGTTATTTCTTGTTCCTGTTGAAACGTGACACCATTTATTATTTCTTTTAATCATCAGAAAACAGTTTGGTTTCCGCTGAGATTAGATGAGTTGATAGAAACAAGGTGCCATGCTATGGTGCTAATGGAGATTTGCTAACAGCTAATGATAAAGTGAAAGAGCTGTTGGGGGGATGGGGCTGAGACATGATGACGGCTTAAGCTTTAATTCCACATATGCTGTGAGTTAACTTAACACTTTTCAGTTTTGTAGCCTGTAAAGCATCACAGAATAACACACAGGCCTTTAGTTTAGCGTGTTAGCAGGCGTGTCTCAGGCTTTTACCGTTGAAGTTTTTTCCAACGACAGTTTCCTCATCGTGGATTCGCTCGTTTCTACCACTTATTATTCACTGATTTATTCATCCTAACAAACCTCAACTTTCTCCCTTTTGCCTTATCAAAAACTGACTGAGAGCAGGTGACAGGAACAGAAGCAGGCATGACTTCCTTCACTTCCTTTAACCTCAGTCCTTGAATTGTGTTTTTCTCACTTTAAGAGCTGTCACTTGTTCCCATGTGTTAAAAAGAAGCTGCTCTGTCATTATAATGTGTTAAAATTTAACTGAAACCCTGAATGGATAAAGACACAGCCCTGCTCAAATCTCAGAGTCTCCTACACATCCTTAAAAAGCTTAAAAAGTCTTAAATTCATGTATTTAAAACTAATCCATAATATATGTCAGTACTTGTGCAATATTCCACGTCTGTCTCATCATATATATACCACACATTTTAAGTAGACTGTACATACTTAATGTTCTGTTCTATATTTAATTTATTTTTATATTTTTTTGCTTAGATTTCAATTTTTGGGTTAGACACTTATGCTTATCCTGTACTTTCTTATATTTCTAACACTTTTTGAATGAGAGTAACTGTATACTAAAAAAGCAATTTCTCCTAGGGGATCAATAAAGTATTCTTATTCTGATTCTGATTAAGGCCTTAAAAAGTCTTAAAGTCATTAAAATGTTGAAATGTGTGAGAAGGAGATTTAGAGTGAAAACTGTCTCACAAGCTGCTGACATTTATCTGCATCCTAGCTCGGCAGTCTATGACCATGGGTCACCGTTTGCACTTTTACATACAGATATTAACCAATGAGCAACTTTATCTTCAATAAATAGTCAAAAAGTAAACTTGAATTAGTCTAATGCGTGACACACGCTTTGATTTGGTTGTAATGCAGCAGGATCCTCCAAACCATCGACCATATTTATGTGTTTTTGGTCTTAAATTTCATTCAAAAAGGCATTAAAAAGGTCTTCAGAAGTCTTGAATTTGACTTGCTGAAACCTGCAGGTGCCCTGTTATTGTTTACAGACAGCTACAGGGCGTCCATAAAGTCTTTTTACGATTTGAAAAAAAATCACTACAAAAGCAAGTGAACAGACAGATGTGTGGAAATTATTATAAAATGAGAAGATATTGAAGATTGAAAGACTTGTCCTACTACTCCAGGGTTAGGCAACCTTTTCAACGACTAATGCCACTTTGAAATACACTCATACACTCAAGTGCCAGTACTTGCTTCTTTTATAAAATCATTGTAAATCATGTGATTTTACAGTATTTTTGCAGAATTTAACATGCTCATGTTACTACCAAGTGCTTTGTTTGACCCCTGTAATGGTGCACAATGGTTAAGATCAACCATGTTGAGAAGTACAACTGGAACTTGATTTGTTTGCTTTGATTTTGTGGCTAAATACGTGAGAGCGAGCGAGCGAGACACGCTTGCTTTCATGCATATATAACATCATTATTTAAGTTTAGTATTGAGCATTATTTGTTAAGTTTTTACATGAGAATGTCCAAAGTGTTCTCCACCTCCCTTTATCCTACACTCACCCTATAATAATAATAAAAGTTCATTTTTATTTTCATCCTATCTGTAAAAATTTCTTGTGCCATCAATGAATTAACATTTTAATGTTCATGGAACCTCTTAACATAACATTAACCTGAAAATTACAAATGCAATGGGATTAAAAACTTTGATAACTATAGAGTCCATAAACAAATCTGATTAGAATATCTCATCAATGGCCTTCGCAATAAAGCTTTTAAATTGTAAAGAGACATTGTGGACACCCTGTGTTTTGAACAGCTTTGTATATTGCAACAGTTCCTTCATCATCTGTGACTTCTTCTTTTGAATGGGTGTAACGGATTAATGCTTTTGGTTTTGACTGAAATGTCCCTCCCTTCATTCACTTCTCCCATTTTTTTGCAGGTCCCACAATGCGAGGAACATATTTCCTCCTCATCCCCGCTCTGCTCCTCCTCCTCGCCTTTCCCGTCTCCAGGGGACGCTACAACGATGATTTCGACGATGGTGAGGACCTCGCGGACTTTGACGATAATGACTTTGCAGAATTTGAGGACATGAACGAGGATCAGGTAGCCGAGCCGGAGATAGCACCCCCACCTCGTGCCTCACAGTCGTCACAGCATGAGGAGGACGAGGATGAAGACGAAGCCACAGTGGAGTTGGAGGATGGCCAGGACGGCTTTGACGACTCAGAGACACAGGTACTTGATGTCGCTGCACATTCACTGTTTGATGGTATTTTCAAACATTATTATCCCATTATAACAGTTTTTCTTTTTATGTCTCATACCACCTCCTCTTTCCATTTTCTCAAGGATCAAGACATTTACAGCAAATATGACCAGGAGGAGTTTGAGGGAATTGGAGACATGGAGAAGACGGGCCACTCCATGAAGGACCCCCTCATAATCCACACAGTAAGCTGAGCTAATTACTCAAATCTTCTCGCATTCTGTCATCTGCTGATTGGTAGCTACCCTGACTCTGAATGCACACATACTTACTATGTACATTCAATTTAGAAAACCTGCAGCACAAGGCATAAAATGATGCCTTTATTTACTTTATGATTAAAATGTAGTTCTGCAAATGTAGGAAGATGCAGATTGCGCCACTGTTTGGTGTCAGCGTTGGCTTAGATTTACTTCCAATGACAATTTTCTTCGTCTGCAGGTCCCTGCTCATCTACAGAACAGCTGGGAGAGTTACTACATGGAGATCCTGATGGTTACAGGCCTTTTGGCTTACATCATGAACTACATCATCGGCAAGAACAAGAACAGTCGCTTGGCTCAGGCCTGGTTCAACTCCCACAGAGAACTTCTGGAGAGTAACTTTGCACTAGTGGGTGAGTGCAGCTGGTATAGATAAGCTTGTGTTTATTAACTATAATATGAAGCAGATCTTGAATTAAAAGTTACTTGTATTTTAAGGGGATGATGGAACCAGTAAAGAAGCAGTGAGCACTGGAAAGCTGAACCAGGAAAATGAACACATCTACAACCTTTGGTGCTCTGGACGTGTTTGCTGTGAAGGGATGTTGATCCAACTCAAGGTAGGAGGATTTTTTGAACATAAATGTGCTGTTTTATCAAGTCACTTTGTTTGATATTCATGTAACAGTCTCTATGATCTGTTCCAGTTCCTGAAGAGGCAGGACCTGCTTAATGTTTTGGCTAGAATGATGAGGCCGGCTTGTGATCAAGTGGTATGTAGCAGTTAAATAACATCATATATAACTATTTATGGAGAATAGAACAGATACACTGGATCATAATCATTGTAACTCACTTATCTTGTATCTTTTGTTTTTTTTCTTTTCTGAAGCAAATCAAAGTGACTCTTAACGATGAGGATATGGACACTTTTGTGTTTGCTGTCGGCACCAAAAAGGCCATGGCTCGGCTCCAGAAGGAGATGCAGGACTTGGTGAATATCTTTTGCAATGTTTGTGTATCACATTAAAGGAAGCCCATAATAAAAGGGGCCTAACGTTTGGTTCTTTCCCCACAGTGTGAGTTCTGTGGGGACAAGCCAAAGTCTGGGGCCAAACACGGACTCCCAGACTCTCTGGCCATTCTTAGCGAGATGGGCGAGGTCACAGATGGGGTGATGGACAACAAGGTAGAGTTCTGATACATCTATTTCATATGCAATATTTCAATAAATAAAGGGTATTCAGGATTCAGAAGTCATCTCCTTTTCTTTTAAAATCATCTCTGTTGATTTCATTAGATGGTGCACTATATCACCAACCATGCTGACAAGATCGAGTCCATCCATTTCTCGGACCAATTTTCTGGTCCAAAAGTTATGCAAGAGTGAGTATATGTCCAGTCTCGTTGTGTTTTTGATCCCGTATTTTTCTCACTTTGTATTCTGTACTGAAAGCTCTGACGTTGTTTCCTCAGGGAAGGTCAGCCTTTAAAGCTGCCTGAGACAAAGAAGACGCTGCTGTTTACATTTAATGGTAAGCATTTTTGCCCCCTCAACTCTAAAACCCATCGCAGGTTTATTGCGGTCTTATAATGTATGTGTTTTTGTGTTCAGTGCCTGGTATGGGCAACACTTCTCCCAAAGACATGGACACTCTGCTTCCTCTGATGAACATGGTGATCTACAGCATCGATAAGGTCAAGAAACTCCGTCTCAACAGAGAGGTAAGTGAACACTCTCAGTCCTGTGATCATTAAAAAGCAGCAGGCACTGACCCGTATTTTGCCTGAATGTTCAGGGTAAAATGAAAGCAGACAGGAACCGCGCCCGTGTGGAGGAGAACTTCCTGAAGCAGACTCACGCTCAGCGTCAGGAGGCAGCACAGACACGCCGCGAGGAGAAGAAGAGAGCAGAGAAGGAGAGGATCATGAACGAGGAAGATCCTGAGAGGCAGCGCCGTCTGGAGGTAGGGGCTGTGAATTTGAACTTCAATATCATACCAATAAAACTCACATATTGAGTCATGTTTTCCTTGAATTAGTAACTAACAAAATCAAGATGTTGAAGATGGATTTAAAAGGATTAAAAGAATTAGTTTGGAGTCTTTTTGGACTTTAACTAAATGTCTTTTTGTCTGTTATTTTCCAGGAAGCTGCACAACGCCGTGAGCAGAAAAAGATTGAGAAGAAGCAGATGAAGATGAAGCAAATCAAAGTGAAAGCCATGTGAAAAATCACTACAGGGATCGTGATGATGACAAGCACATATAAAAGCAGTGCTCAGCTTCGACGGTTTCTCTCCAGCTTCTCTCACCGCAGCCTGCAGCACCGGATCACAGTCGCTCCAACTCTTATCAGACGTCCTGTGCCTCTGTTAAGCTTTGCTGTCTGTCACTAACTATTCCATCCGGCTTATTTCGAAAGACTGATCATCGACTGTCTGGTGAATGTGAGAGGGACCTTTTCTCTATCAAATCAGTCCACAAAATCCAAGTCTTTATTTCTTATTCTGTCCGAGTATCTCTTCCAAACTCAAAACTCTGTGGGAAACTGTAACTAATCAAACTTTTTAAACTTAATCTGCTGGAAAGGAACACAACTAGGTGGCATTGAGCTGCATTTTTAAAGGAATTTAAGCATTGCTTTGATTTCAATGGGTATTTATAAGCATTAATATAATCCTAAATTCTTTTTTATTTATATCTGTCATGAGATTGGTTCTTGCTGGCTGTTTCTTATGGATATCCGAACAAACATAATAAAATGCACTGGAATCTGATGGAAAATGTTTCTATTGTTTGTTTTTAACAGTAGAATTTTAAGTGACTGCGTTTGACTGACTATCATTAATGCAATAAATGTCAGCACAGTGTATAATATGATTAAATGGATTCTCTGAACAGTTGGTATCAGGCCTTTGGAGTCGGGGCTGTAACAGGGACCAGAATAGGAAAGGCTGGGTGCTAAAATTAGCTTCTAGGTAGTGTCAGCACTCTGTGCACTGGATCTTTTTACACCAGAGTGGTGAAAAGGCTAAAATAGACACAATGACCATGTCTGTAGAGATTTAAATTAGTTATGACCAAATGTATTATTAGTGAGGAGCTAAATCAAGACTCATCTTAGATTAATGTGGCAGCCTTTTTAAGAGCGCTTGTTGAGAGAGTTTGTTTGACACCTTTATGATGCTCTATATTAGTATTCTTTGTAAATCTGGATTCAGGGAATTGATTTCATTTTATGATACTTGGTATAAAACAATATCTGTCAACACCTTAATGATTTACTCTCCTGCCAACATCTCATCACGTCTCACTTGTTTATGACTTTGTAAAGTCATAAAACAGTTGACGGTTGGTGAAGACTGTTGAATGTTCAATTTAATGGCACGCCCATGTGCTTCAAGTTGATTCACACTTTTACTGAGGAACTTTCACGTAGGAATTTTTATTTCCTCAGAAGAATTTAAGTTAATTACATTTAAACTACTCCTGCATAGCAATTGTCCTCCTTTTTCTGTCCTTATTTTTATTTAGTGCAGGATATTGACCGCTAAATGACTGAGAACACAGACACACTGGAGATGATTATTTTAGGTCTGTATACAATTAACAATTAACCATTAACCATGACAGAAAAGTGCATTCACTCTTTTGCTTAGGGTTGTTTCACTGTATGTGAAATGTTTTACCCACCTTTATTAATTTGCCGTCTTTTATCGGCTTTTGAATCATTGCACAGTGATCATAACATGCGTATACAGTTGGTAAAACATAAAACATAAAAACACCTCATGTGTTCATTTTTCAAGAATGATCCAGATAAATAAAAGTCAATGAAAAGCAAAAAATGATTTTACTCAGTTTTTTTTTTTTTGTCATCTATCAACAATTTATGTATTTTTATTGTTTCTTAAACACTGTCTTTATTCACTTTTCATCTTACAAGACATATTGTACAGATATCAGTGTTTCTTCGCCATATTGGACAATACAAAAGGTATTATTTTGTTAGGGCTGTTAAGTTGGTCCACAATGCAGTGAAACGCAGCCTGATAAAACTCTACAAAGAATGAATCTGGTGGGAACCAGAGTTGCAAATTTGCCACTTTATGAACTCACAAATTTGCCATTTTCAAACTGGCAACTTTGCCACTTCATACATTATTTTCTTGAAGTTGCCCTAAAACACCCTGGTACTTGTAGACACCTTATAAACTCACAAATTTGTCACTTTTGAACTGATAAATTTCTTTTTTCTAGAAGTGGCCCAAAAACACTCCAGTATTTATAAACTCCTTATAAACTCACAAATTTGCCACATTTAAACCCAAAATTTAAAACTTTATTAACTCACAAATTGGCCACTTTATACCTTTTATTTTCTCGCTGTGGCCCTAAAACACTGGCCTACTTATGAACTCCTTATAAACCCACAAATTTGCCACTTAATACATTTCTTTTCTTGAAGTGGCCCTAAAATACCCTGGTACTTATAAACTCCTTATAAACTCACAGATTTGTCACTTTTAACCAGTAAACCTGCCACTTTGTATATTTTTTTCTTGAAGTGGCTCTTAAACACTGTAGTTCTTATGAACTATTTATAAACCTAAGAATTTGCCGTTTTTAAATTAAAATTTTTCCACTTTATGAACCCACAAATTTGCCACTTAAACCTTTTTGTTTGGTAGTGGCCCTAAAACGCTGCCCTACTTATTAGCTACATATAAACCCACAAATTTGCCACTGTATACTATTTTTTTTCTGGAAGTGGCCCTGAAACGCCATCGTACTTAAAAACCAGAGGTGGAAAAAGTACATACTTTCTGTACTTAAGTAGAAGTACAAGTACTTGTGTAAAAAAAGCTGAGAAAAGTTAAAGTACAAATTCATCTACTTTACCTAAGTCAAAGTGAAAAAGTAGTAAGGAGTAGAAAGTAAAGATATATGTGTTCAAATGTAGGGAGTGAAAGCAAGAAATTATCAAAAATATAATAACTTTATTTATTTATAGAGCACCTTTAAAAACAACAGTTCACAAAGTGCTTTACAGCAGGGACAAAATCAACAAACAAACAAACAAACAGTGAATCAAATAGCGAGCAACAATAAAAATTAATAATCATACAGACCAATCAGAATTAAAAGAGAAGAGAACTCAGGCAGTGCAAGACCCTATGATGAGACCATGAGGACCAGAGGTGAGAAGGAGTAAAAGGGCAAACAGGAACAATAGAGAGGATAAAAACTGCAATGAAATATAGCAGTGAATAAATAAGGTAATAAAAGGATAAAACAGCCTAAAAATTAGAGTGGAAATGATAACTGGAGCGCTCAACTCATTGAAAATAATTGAATAAATAAATAAAAACATAAATAATTAAAATAAACTCGTAAGTGAATGAATAAATAGGGCGATGAATAGATAAATAAATAAATAAATAAGTGAGTCAGCTCTGTAACAGGGTGGTAAAAAATACAAAAGAGGACAATAGAGAGGTGAAGAGATAGACACAGTGATAGGAATAGGAAGAATAGGAAGAAGAGGAAGAAGACGACATCACATAAAAGCAAGACGGTAAAAGTGTGTTTTAAGAAGAGATTTAAAAGATGATACTGAGTCTGCAAGCCTTATATCCTTAAAAATATGAAGACTTAAGTTGAGTACAGATAGCTGAAAAATCTACTTCAGTGAAGGAATAAGTACTTGTACTTAAGTACTTTCCACCTCTGTGAAAAACTCCTTACAGGGCCTTTAATTAAAAAAAAAAAAAAAAAAAAAAAAGAACACAGGCTGTAGTGTGGCGGACCAGCCTTTAGAGGGCGCAATGTTCACTATTGTGGATTTGGGTTCGTATGAGCACATTCGAACATAATTTTATTCCCGTTTAAAACTCACATTAAGAAGTTCTTTTTTAATTCTAAGTAAAATATTTATCTTTGTATATATTATTTATGTATTAAAATTGCAACATGAAGTCCAGTTTATTCTAGTTCCAGTGTCAAACTTTGACGAAAGTGCCGGTGAGGAAGCGAAGGCTGCATTTACTCAGACTGATGGAGAACAGGCGAGGCTTTCAGGTTGGTTACGCGATGGCGGCTTCTCAATAATATCAGGATTTTTAAAGCAAAAACAAAGGCTTCACCGCTCGGAAAGGCGCGTTGAAGTCTTGAGTAGTAACCGGAATGATTGCGGTGTAAGTTTGGGCCGTAAGTGTCGCTTTATCAGCGGGTCGGAGGTGTCGCTTCTGCTCGGTCTCAGTGTTTTTCTGTCTCCCGGGCCTGGCTCTCGCTGCGGCGGGTCGCTGCTTTCGGATGAGCGGGCACTAGGTTTCGAAGAGGTGGGGTATTAATTTAAGTGAACTTGAGGCCAACTATTCCCTTTTTGCAAACGAATAACACAGCGGTTGTAGATAAAGTATCACTGTTTTAGTTTGAGGGTGAAAAACATCAAAAATCGACTCCTAACTTGCTTCTCCTGCTAGTTAGCATCAACATTAGCGGCTAAACCGAGAAAACACAAGTAAAACATTAAACAGTTACTTTATCTTACACAGCCGCAACGGAATAGTTTGGTACCAGAATGATCGGTTTATTATCCCAAATCTTGTTTCAATACAGGAAAACGGTTTATTTGCATTTTGTTGCTGCAGCTAACGTCGCTAACTGAATGTAACACTGGTCATTGTTTTGACAACATGCAACATCTTAGTAAATGTCTTTAACACTTTTCTACTTCATGATTCTTAAGTTTACATTGAAAACAAGTATCCACAGATGTGTTTTGCATGTTTTTGTTTAGCTTTCTGATGTGACGCAGCTCATCGTCACGTCACGTTATCAGACACTAAACGTCCTGATCTCCTTTATATTAATTACTGCAGCATCTGAGACACTTTACAGCTGAATTATAAATAATTCACTACTCAGGGTTAAAGTCAGGGTTCCACTTTGTCTTGTCTTAATGCAGTGGGAATTTAAGTGCAAGAAGAATATGAAAAAATCTTTAGAAAATAAAACAATATCATACTTTGTTTGCATACTTAAAAGCTGGTGACTCATCAGAGAAGATAAATTGCCTCTTTCATCTCTGTTGCATTGTCTAAAATAATGTTTTCCTTATTGATTCCTTATTTTGGGTCAGAGAGTAAATTAATATCGAGCCATTTAGACTTTTAATATAAACTGTTAGACATGGACCACTTTTTATCCAACAAAGTACAAGCACAGATACGAATATCAGCACTTTTGTGACTTTGAAAATGTCTTTAATTTCCTTGTGCTCTCATTTTAACAAATGAAATGAAGACCATGATGCACCTGCACAAGTTGCTGACATGTTAAGTCAACAGTCCTCTACCTGGGTGCCAATGACAAGCCAATTTGCCCAAAGTGGTATTTTTGTTGTAGTATTTTGTTTGGCATAGTATTATAAGTAGGAGTACTTCATTGTGATATCATTATCCCTATAAACTGTTGTCTATAAACACAAGCTGTCTTCTGTTTCTGTTTCTTTCTCACAAGAATAGATCAAGGAAATTGCAAACCTTAACTATTTAAATTAATCCAAGAAGAACATGAACAATCATTAGAAATTAAAACTACATTATACTTTATTTCGTATACTTTAAAGCTGGTAACTTACCAGAGAAACTGGTCACTAACCACTGCACTGACTAATGTAATCTTTCCTCTGATACTCAGTTGTAGGATGGATCCAGACAGTGGGGCAGATGCACAAAAAGCTGTCAGTTTGCAGTGGAAGAGCTACAAACTCGTCCAGGACCCGGCCATCAGAAGGGTCACTCAGAAAATCTACAGATACGATGGAATACATTTCAGTGTGCCAGTGAGTTCATTTTCTACCTCCTCAAAGTGTCTGAGCAGGTGTCGTAGATCTAAATATTTAACTCTAAACTGTATTGTTTTTCTTTTGCAGGACTCTGGATTTCCCCCTGTGGGTGATCTGCGGGACCCTAGACCCAGGAGACTGTGGTCCAGATACACAGAACTGTCTTTGCCAGTGCCGAAGTTTAAGGTAAGAATAGTTGTTTGTCTGAAAATTCACTCAGTCCAACAGCGTTATCAACTATAAGGGTAAGACATCCTCCTACCACTTATTCCTTCACAGCTCGATGAGTTCTACGTGGGTCCAATACCCCTCAAAGAGGTGACCTTTGCTCGACTCAATGACAACATCAAGGAGCCCTTCTTGGCAGAAATGTGCGCCAAGTTTGGAGAGGTGGAGGAGATGGAGATCCTGTTTCACCCAAAGACCAGGAAGCACTTGGGCCTGGCCAGAGTGTTGTTTACCAGCACAAGAGGAGCTAAAGACACAGTGAAGCATCTGCACAACACTTCTGTCATGGGCAATATCATTCACGCTCAGCTGGATATAAAAGGTAAGCTAGCCGACACCCAACCTGGTGCATTCTTTAAAGCAAGCTCTTCAGCACTATATCACTGGCACCTCCTTCAGTGTTATAACCATGTTTGTTTAGTGACACACACTAAACATGAGCATTTGTTCATTTTTCTGCTGCTTCTGTTTTTCCTCCCAGGCCAGCAAAGGCAGAAGTATTATGACCTGATCGTAAATGGGTCTTACACCCCTCAGACTGTGCCCCTGGGAGGCAAGGCTTTAACTGACAGGATCCAGCCAGTGACTCCAACACAGCCACAGCCTGATACAGTATGTAACAGCATGATTGGATTGGAAATAACACCATTTCTGGCTTTAATGCAATATATTACCCATGCTTGGGGGGGGTTTTTTGCGCTTGGTTATGTTTGAATCTCATGAAGCTCCTTTTTTTTTGCTGCGCAGTCATCTGAAATCAGGCGGAGGCTCTCAAGTGAGCTTGCAGTTTTGGCAGCAGGAGTCCAGGCCCTCACATCAGGCAGCATCACCCCATGCTCGGCAGATACCGGTTTTACTGAGCAACGTCTAGACACTCCTCCCCCTTCCATGTCTGGCCCCTTCACCCCGGGCTCCTCTGCTTCTTCTCAGGGTGGTGGAGGAACACCATATAGCTCCAGATCTGGGACTCCTTTCTCACAAGACTCAAGTTATACTGGCAGCAGGTCAGTTTTTAGAAGTGCATGTTGAGTTTGGATTATGATTAGAAATGGTGCTTGTTTTCATTGTGGATTGCTGCATTTTTGTGAGTGTCAGTGAAGCTCAGATCCATAAAAGTAACATTTCATTTCTGTTTTGTGTTTGTACTGAAGGCATTCTGGCTACAACACTGGTAATTTAGGCAGCGGGTACCCCCTCCAGGACATGCTACCTTCCTCATCCTCATCCTCTGCAGTCTCATCAACTGTAGGATACAAAGCGTCTCGCTACTCTGAGGATGCACAGGAACCTGCAGTGTATCATCGAGGTCGCCCCATGTACCCCCCCACCCCATCGTACCGTTCAAACGAGCCTCCGTGCTACCCCCCATACCCCAATGTTGGAGGACCAGGGCCACACATTGGGCACCACTCCTCAATGCCACCACCACCTCTTGCCACTCAGTATGATCAGCCCCCGATGTCAGAGAGGGAGCTGGAGCGGGACAGAGACTCAGGGGGCCGTTATGGGGCCGGAGGAATCGGCTCCAGAAGGTCATCGTACCACCACCAGCAAGACACAAACTCTTCCTCAAAGTACCATTCCCATCACTCCCATCATCACTCAGAGCGCAGGGATGAGAGGGGGTACCGGCGAGACAGCCTGGGCTCCCGATCAGGTGACCACGGCCACCAGAGACACCGCAACCACCACCACTCACACAACCACCACGGCAGCAGCAGCCGCAGGAGGAGTAGCCACGACCGGGACAGGGACCGAGACAGAGACAGGGACCGAGACCGGGACAGAGACAGTGACTACTCCAACAGCTCTGACCCCAGATACAACACAAACTCTTACCGCTCCTCCTCCAACAGCATGTCTCCTCCCCCCTCATCTCACTCCACTTACTCCTCTTCCAAAGACCCCGCCCCAGCCCCTCCTCAGGGATTGGATGTTCCCTCTCGTCTAGGGGGCACAAGCCTCTCAGAGAGAAGCTCTCAGCCTTCAGTAGGTGCTGAAAAGGACTTCAATACCACAGGTCACCACAGTGCTCTGCCCCCGCCACCCCCGCCGCCACCTCCGCTCCCGCCAGCTTCAGTCATTGAAGCAGCCGTAGCTGAAACATTCGGAACACTTGACTTCAACCAGGATAGTCCCGCTCACGAAGAGCCTTGGACAAAGCCCAAACGCCGTCCCAGCACACCGCCAGCTCCACCGAAGACGCCTCCACCTCCTCCTTCCTCCCCTCCCCTGCCAACCGTTGCTTCTTCCTCTACTTCGCCTTCATCCGCTTCCCTCCCCCAGCATCTCCCTTCCTCCTCCAGCTCTCCACCTCCTCCTCCCCAACGTGACTCTTCCTCCCCAGAGCCAGATTCCACCAATGAGAGCTTACCGTTTGTTTATCACAGCAGTAGCCTTGACTCTCGCATTGAGATGCTCCTCAAGGAACAAAAGGCGAAATTTTCCTTCTTGGCCTCTGATGAGGAAGAGGAGGAAGACAGGAAAGAGGAGAAGCAGAGGGGCATTCGTGGGGATGGAGGAGAGAGGAAAGTGGGGTTAGGTGACGCAGCAGGGGAGCGCTCGAGCAGTACTCAGGTGGAGGACGACGGGGAGAAGGACCAGAGGAGGAAAGGTGAAAGAGACAGAGATGGCAGCAGGGCAAGGAAACGTGGAAAAGGTGGAGAAGGTAGGAAGAGCCCCACTGTTCTTACACCATCAACACCTACCTCTTCATCCTACTCCGCTCACATCCTGCCCCCTGAAGAACCACAGCCCCAGGTTGGCCTCACTGTGACCGGAGCCGCGCAGGAGGAAACTTTACAAGCTGTATCTGCTGATACCCAGAGCAGGACAGGAGCACACACGCCACCTTACAACGGAAAGAGTCAGGTAACTGAAGAATTACAGAATGATGTGAAGTTTGATCCCAAATATTTATTCCTATGACAAAAAAAGTAACTGGGGCAAAGGCACCAAAACCAACTGGATAGAGTGGAAAGCTCACGGGTTAAATTTGGCTGGGCTAGTAATTGCAAATTAGATTAAATAGCATTATGACTAGCTGCAATATTCTAATAGCATAGTGCAATATTTCTTTAACCCAAAGCATGACAGAATATGAGATAAAAAAATTTTTGCAGTAGATGTTTGATGCTCTACACCAGTGTTACTCAACCAAAGAGCCAAACTATTGAAAACTACCTTTGAAAGAGAGACAATCAAAGTGGTGAAAAGTGGAAAAAATAGCAAGAAGTAGCAAAAACAAAAAATTTAAGGTGGCGAAATTGTAAAAAAGCTGCAAATATTCGTGAAAAGAGGCTGAAAATTTGGAAATCTGGAAAATTGTCAGAAAGCAGCAAAAAAGAGTCAAAAATGATTAATGAGCAATGGGCAAAAAGCAGTCAAAAGAAACCAAAATGGCTTTGCTATTCGGATTAGAATGAATGACTCAAAATAGTTAATCTTTTCTATTAGTTATGTAGTCCTAGTTGTATTTATATGATATGGTGTTCTTTTTCTAATAAAGAATTAAATATTGCTTGTGTTAAACAACACAGAAGATGGGGAATGTAAAACTTTTTGCATGATAAATCACAACTGCAATACAGGGACAAATAATCCCCATTACATATTTTGGCGAAGCATTCATCCCTACTGCAACTTGATGTGTTTGAAAATGCACATGCCAAACATATTCCTTTCTATTTCCTTCTATAAAGAGCACTTAAGAACTAAAAGAGAAGTAAAAAAAAAAACTATTGAACCATTGAAAATGACCTAAAAGTAGCTAAAATAGTCTGATTTTTATCTTCATGTTTGTGTTTTGAAAGGTTTTGGATTTTGATATTTCACCCTCACATTGTTTTCCTTTTCTTTCAGTCCTCCCCTCACTCCTCAGGTGAAGACATGGAGATCTCAGAAGACGAAGAAGAGGAGACGAACATAACAACCGTGGCTCCTCTTCAGCCCACAGTCACCTCAGGTTCCTCGCCCTCCTCATCCCAGGCCGCCATGCCATCCCAAACAACCGACCCCTCCTCCTCACCCCCGCCTATCTCTGACTCAACACAGCACTTTGGCACCTCAATGCATCCTCCTATACCTTCTTATCCTCCTCATTTGCCCCCTCCACCTCCCCCTGGTTACTCCCTCCAGCCCCCACCTCCTCCTGGGATCCCTCCTCTGTCCCACATGGAGCTGCACCCTGAGTATCCCCCTCCCATTCCCCACCACATGTATGACTACGCCACCTCCATGGAGCTGATGAACCAGTACAGCGGTGGAGCCCCCATGTCCTTCCAAATGCAGACCCACATGTTAAGCCGCCTTCACCAGCTGCGCATGTCGTCAGCTAACGGCACGCCAGGCCCCGGTGAGGCTGCGACGGCAGACTACAGCTCCTACCATCTCCACTCTATGCCGCCACCACACACACACCACCCATACATGGACCAAGAGGGTAGCGGGGCAAGCTCTCATTACGACCAGGACCACCGTTACATGCCCCCTCACATGCCTTACCCCTACCCTGACCCCCACAGCACTCAGATACCACCACCCCCGCACCATGGAATACCCCCTCCTCATTCTGGGTGGCCGCCACACGTCTTACCGCCACACTACCCCTCGTACATGCCTCCGCCCGGCTACGGCACCATGCTGCCCGGAGATGGAGGTGAATACAGGGCTCCTGGTGAGGAGATGCCTTTGCTGGTGGAGACGCCGCATGAGGCCACCGTGCAGATGGTTCTGGCGACTCTGATCCAGGAAATGAAGAACATCATGCAGAGGGACCTGAACCGCAAGATGGTGGAGAACGTCGCCTTTGCAACTTTTGATGAGTGGTGGGAGAGGAAAGAAACCAAGGCCAAGGTAAGGATAACAAAACACAGCTGTGGTGGCGTCACACTGTTATGTCTTTTTGTTTTATTCTAAGGTAGGAGTGCCTTTATTTCAAGACTATAAGCAGCTACTTTTTTCACATGGTTTGAGTCCTGCGGCTTAAAAAATGATGCAGCTAATTTATGGATTGTTACAGGGGAAACAGCTTCATGCTGCCAATACATTTAGGTCCCATTTACACAACAACATTTGACAATGTTTCCCTTGAAAATGCAAAAAGAGTAAAAAAAAAAAAGTTAACATGGAAACAATGAAGGACTAAAAACTCTGTAGTATACATGTCAGGCCTATAGATGGCTATATAACTGTAGTGGCAGTGAAAAGTCAACCGTTTAGAGGCCGAAGTAGAGGTTAGCTGATCATCTGGCATAAATATTGAACACTTCTTTGCTGATTTTGTTGAAAGGCAGTTGGCAGATTCCGCAGCATACGCATCAAATGGTAGTCGGCTGTTGTTATTGTTGCGGTTGCAGTCCAGGTTTGTGTCTGGCCAATCCACAATGGAAGTATAATGCGCAAAGCAAAGCGTCATTATCAGCCTTTCCACTGAAAACTCCAGCCTAGTGTTTACACTGCAACGGTGAAACAGCAATTCTGAAAAATTCTGCTTTGGTGGCTGTTTCAAACATTTATTTCTGAATACTCCACAATACAACGTGGACGTCTGCTGCTTCGAGACAAGTGCAGCTTAATATTTACAGTTTGTTTTTCTTTTTGAATTAAGTGAGTGCAGCTTATATTCAGGTGCAACTAATAGTTATAGCCTAAAATTACAGAAGAAATTTATCTCTTTGCTTATTCTGACCTCAAGTTTGTTTCACTCTCAGCATTGATCATATTCTGAGAAATGGGATAAGAACTATATTTTATGTCTTATTTCCTTCTGTCCAGCCTTTCCAGACCATGGTTAGAGGGGTGTCTGCCTTACGAGATGATGAGAAAAAAGAGGAAAAGGTCAATCGTCCTCGGGAGCCTCTCACGTCATTGGTAGATTGGGCGAAGAGCGGCGGGATGGAAGGTTTTTCTATCCGAGGAGCCCTACGACTGCCTTCTTTCAAGGTAAAAACATTTAGTAGATCTTTGCTTGTATCTTTATGTTATATTATGTAATTTTTGACCAGTATTTCATTTTCACACTTAAAGAAATCATGTAACATTGCAAATGAACAAGACCTGGAAAATTTAAGATACTTTTTATTCAGCGAAACCATCAAGAAAACAGATGTGGATTTTTGTTTTGCACAAAACTACTTAACAATAGCTGCAGGGTTTAATTCAGAAGTGTAAGTTGTGTTATATGAGTTGGCGCAAACATTATCTGTGTTTGATCCAGGTGAAAAGGAAAGAACCCCAAGAGCTTCAAGAGGGAGACATGAAAAGACCGCGTCCTTCAACCCCGCCAGACGAGGATGACGAAGGTTTGCAGAGTGGGGGGGTTGGACATTTGAAAAGAAAGGGTTAGATTTATAGACGTGATGCAGCAAACCTTGAACTCATCTTTTGTTTTTAGCCACTGAAGGAAGAATCCCGGAGGCAGACAGGCGTGGAGCCGAAAGAGACAACAAGAGGAGGAAGAAGAAGCCAAGAAGTCGTAAGCCTTGGGAGCTCGGCAGCGAGGGCGAAGAAACATCTGATGGATCCTCGACAGAGAAGGTGTGGGCTTATTTTTTAAAATGTGATGAGCATGTGTGCAGAAAAATGATAGAGTAGTTATTTTCTTGCACTAACAGCTAGATGGCAGCATTTCACAGCTTTACTGAGAGTTTTTAACTTGAATCTTTCTCTGTGCAGGAGGATGAAGAAGAGAGTGAAAAGGAGTCTGATGGTCAGTTTTCAGATTTTTTTTTATCTCAATATTTGTTGACTTTTAGAGGCAGGACCATAATGAAAGATTTTATTTATCCCTTTTTTAGATGAAGCCCTTAGTGCGGATAGTGATGACGAGAGTCTCTCCTCATCCTCTGAGGGCTCTTCCTCTTCAGCATCCTCTTCTTCCTCTTCCTCTGAAGACGAGGACGAAGGGGAAGGTGAGAGGGCCGGGGTTGACAGCATGGATGAGTCAACAATGGACAGCACAATCGAGAAAGATGACAGGTATGATGAAACACCAACACTCAGAGCGAAAGAGGAATCACCCTCTGAGTGAAACTTTAAATAATGTACTTTTCATTGTGTCTCTCACTGATTTTAATTTCGTTTTTTTTGTTTTTCTCAGGGAAAATAACGCAGCAGCTGTTCCAAAGACTGAGGTCAAACCAGGTGAGTCTGTGTAAACATTTACAGTGTTCCCGTCGACTGTTACTCTTCAGCTTTTCTCGGGAAACTTTCAACCTTTCACTTTCTGTTTTTCTCACAGGTGATGCCAAGGACAGCAAGGATACCACAGCAGCACCCGCCAAGCGTCCGTCGTCACCCCCCTACCCACGTCCTTCATCACCTATTGTTCTTGTCCCCCCTCTCAAGAAACGCAGAAAGACCGTTTCGTTCTCCACGGGAGAAAACGACGGCAAAACTCATCTACCGACTGCCCCGCTGTCTCCATCTCCCTCACCAGTGGCGGGTGAATCCCCGCTCGTCTCACCAATCAGGCCCTCAGACCCTCCCGTCATTTCTTCCACGACTCCCTCACCTCGAGGAACTCACGGCATCCAACTGCTCCCCTTTGCTTCTAAACCAGGTGAAGGTAACGCTCTCATTGTGCCCCCACCAGGGCGGGTCCAGGATTCTGATGAGTACAAAAAGGGACCATCCATATCGCCTCAGATCACCCCAATCAAGTCCCCTGGAAAACGAGGTGCAGGCAAAGAGTCTCCTAAATCCCCCGCCCCTCCCGTTATGGTTTGCCGAACTGTGCAGAATCTGCCCTTGGACCACGCCTCAATGTGCAGGATGGCGTTCGAAGAGGCGCCTCCTCCACCTCCTGTCAACAAACGCTCCAGAGGCAGGCCTCGGACGACGAGTCTCTCCGCTTCTTCCCTCAGAGAAGAACAGGACGAGGATGAAAATGAGCAGAGGTTTAAACTCAGAGAGCAGCTCGGGGCGTCGAGCCTACTGCAGCTGGCTGCAGCTTCAACCACCGACCTGTCTGTGCTGGCGGATGTGGCCCTGAAAATGGACCCTGATGCTGGAGACTCAGAGGAGACAGAGACGTCTGATGAGGCGGAGGAGCAAAAGATGGAGGAGGATCTCTTCTCATCAGGGTCCCTGTCTCTGTTAGTGAGTCCAGAGGGTCTTATCGTCCTTATGGAACACAACTACTGCAAACCCCTCGTTCTCACGGTGCCAACAGGTACCAAAAGGACTTCCTCCAAACAGGACTCCTCTGTCTTGCTCCCTGCAGACCTCAACACTATATCTGGTGTGCTCGAAGCTCCTGAGGAGGTCATTGGAGACGCACTGCCACTTAGGGCAGATACAGGAGAGTTTGTTTCTTCGATGGGGGTGCTGTGTGAGTCTGAGGATGCAGGTCAGACCGCAGCTCTGTCATCTAAGAAGGTCAGGGTTGGTAAGGGCTACGAGCCCGAAAAGGACAAGAGCAAAAAAAGGAGAAGAAAAGACAAAGAGAACCTCGAGGTTGAGCGCACGAAAAAGCAGAAGGAGCAGCCGGGCAAGAAACAGAGGAAGCGGAAACTAGAGGTGTGTGTTTGTTCCTGTAAACGCCTGCGAATGTGTGTCACGGGTGATGAAAACAATAGTTGTAGTAAAAACACTTTTCTGTTTTACGGTAACTTTACCTGGGTTTTCCCTTTAAAACGTGAATCATTGACACAGTTAGCACAAAACTCCAGACATCAAATTTGTGACTCAGACAATTGTGTTTAGCGTGAACTCATCCATGTGATACAAAAACTCCACTCGTCACAAAAATTAAACAATCCCACACGTGAATTCGAAGAATGAAATGATGTTTGTTCATCCCTCCATCCTCCTTCATTCATAGTTCACTGGTCTAATCTTCCCTCCTTTTGTTATGCAGGACTCAGAAGAGGACGTGGACGTGGAGGAGCTTGAGTCTGGGGAACTGTCCAGCTCAGACTCAGAGGACGAGGTGGTTGAGGAGGTGAGGAAGAGCGAGCGTCTCTTCCTGCAGGAGGCCGGGATCACGTCGTCGCAGCACTGGCCGAAACCCATCCCGGCGCCGGAGCCTTTATCTGTGAAGTTCGAGAACCGCAGTGAGTTTGAGCAGATGACCATCCTGTACGACATCTGGAACTCGGGTATCGACGGCGAAGACTTGACACTGCTGAAGAAGACGTATGAGAAGCTGCTTCAGGACGACCACAGCTCTGACTGGCTCAACGACACCCACTGGGTCACTCACACAAATATCCTTATCAGTGACGCCCGTCTGTGTCTGTGAATATATGTCTTTGCTTTTCTTGTCATATCACTGCTTGATTATCTGCTGTTGGCCTTGACCTTTGGGCTGCACTAACCAATTTGCCGAACCCTCGGCGGAAAAAGAAGAACGCAGGCGGGCAGCTTCGTGAGCACGTGACCGGTTGTGCGAGGAGTGAGGGGTACTACGCCATCAGCCGCAAAGAGAAGGACGTGTATCTGGACCTGGACCTTCCTGAACAGGTCATGCGGGAGGTGGAGAATGTCGACACACCGGTAAGAAAAGCAGCAGACTCTGAGAGTATTTTATCATCAAACCAGCTGAAAGAGCTTCATGAAAACTTTAATTTAGGGTTGTCCGTTGGTCAGTTTTCCACAGAGTTGCATAATCCATCACACGAAGTTACTTTGGACTCAGCTTCATGAGTTAATGTTCACCATTAATCCTGATAATCATAAACATCTGAGGGTTGTATTTGTCGCTGCTGTGGGTTAAACATAAAAGGCTGGGATGAGAGATCAAAATCAGATACAGCTGTAGGTGCATGCTTGGAGATTTTTCAGGGTGTGTATGCATCCTTAAAAAGTCATACAATCATGTATCTAAAATTAAGACCCTGAGGTGTCTTGAATTGATTTAAAATGTTCCAAACTGGTCATAAATTCATTACTTCAAAGATGTAAATTAGTCAGAGCAGGACGAATTAATGTGAGATATTTTTCCATTTTTCAAGGAACTTTTCAAGAAGGAGATGTAGAGAGACGACTTTTTAAGAAGTCTGTATTTATAGTGTTTCCAGTATTAAATTTCAGTCATGGTGGCATTAAAAAGTATTAAATTTGACTTCCTGAAACCCTGTTTTAAAGTCAAATAGTGCAAAAACGCATGACAGAGGGTTGTGCTTCTAAGGATAAGAAAGCTCAAATGTAAAAACCCAAAAATAAGATGTGTCCCGAACTAACTTCTTGCTTGTGTTGTACGTCACTTTGGATAAAAGTGTCTGGTAAATGAAATTATAGAATTGTAGAAAATAGCTCTGTCCATCCGATGAAAATTTGTATCTACACCTATAAACTTTTTCTCTCCTGTGCACTCCTCCCACAATCCTCTGAGAATGGGCAGGCTGTTTTCCAAGAGAGCTGAATGGTCAGAAAGTGGTGCTTTTGTACTTGTTGAGCTCTTATCTCGATCTTAACCTACACTAGAGCAGGTCAGCACAAGTAACCATGGTGATTTATCCCCGGTAAGAAGTGAACGAGCATCATAGGACAGAAAACCCAGGGTTAACCTTCAATAAGAGAAAATCCAGGACCGCAGTGTTTCATCTACACACGTGTAATCCAAACATCTTTTTTTATAAGCTGCGGTCAGGTTTGTTTACTTTACTGTCAAATAAAAGATAACTCCTCTTCCATGAGTTTGGAAATCCAAAGCGGAGAGGCTGCTTTCTGTTTCAATCTGCGCTTGGTTTAACTCCGTCATCAGTGATCTTAGATAGTCACGTTATGATTTTTCCTCTTCAGCATCAATAGCAACAAACCAAGTGTAGAAACAAGCTTCTGGAGTCTGGATATTCTTGGCGGACGCTGCATGGAAAGTTCTAAGATTTTCCTCAGAAGCTGCGATGTTTGCTCATTAAAACAGCTGATATTAAACTGTTGCTGTGGAACTAAAGAGGGTCAGTTTGTTTGTTGGAGGAGGGGGTCAGTTTGTTTGTTTGAGGAGGGAAGTTTCAAGATATCCACAAGCATTTAAGACGACATGTGGAAAGAATTGTTGTTCAGCCCTGAGCTGGTTTTAAAAACAAACTTTACAGGGTTCAGTGGAGCTGGATATGAAGGTTATTAAAGAGGTTTTTGGATGTACCTTGGTAATACTTCATATTAATCTATCTGATTCTGATGGAGGTAACTGGCAAAGAGTCCTCTGGCAGAGATGAGAATGATTGTGGAGGTTTTCTCAGGGGGAGAGTTGATGATTCCTGGACTGGTGATGTGGCTTTTCCAGAGAGCTTGTATGACTTTGCTGCTGTTTTTAACATTTGGTGAAACAGCTTGTTTTTTTTTTTTACATTTTCATAATCTTTTCCTATTTTCAGCATTTAGTGGTCAGCCTGTTCCTGTTTCATGACGCATTTGCAGCACTGAAGACCAGCACGTCTCTTTTACAACCTCTAGATAAACTTAAATATGGAACTAAAGTCCACATCAGTCAGCAGCTCTTGTTTGACCTCTGTTGTGAAAACACTCTGCACCTGCTTCAGGGACTTTGTGATATTTTCATGTGCAAACAACAGCATAAAAGGATGAAATGTTGGTGGTCAGCTCTCAGTCAGTCACTTATTATTCACACAACTGCTTCTTTTATTATGTTTTAGGTTTAAAACGCAGTCACTTTTCTTCGTAGATTTATATTACAAGTCACTTTGGTTATATACAATGTCTAAAAATTGAAAAGAAGCACATTTCAAAACCTTTTAAGAGTCATATCCGATTTCTAAGTGGTGTAATCACCTTGAACTAATTGCCTGTTTGTGTGTCATCCAAAAAAAGGAAGACAAACTTGCCTCAACTCTTCCTTTCACTCTTTCCTCACAGTCTAATCGGCTGACTCAGGGATTCGTTTCCATGTGGACTTTGTACATTGGCACGGTTGTTGCTCATAAAGCGTTCTCTGTTCAAGTCTCCTTCACCTCAAGGTCACATGATAACACGGTTATTCTGCCTCTTTGTAACGTTCTTTGCTTTCTGTTTCCTGTCAGGGAGCGAACCGGCTGCTATCAGAGCGACGCTCAGAGCAGCGCCGCATCCTCACGGTCATCGGCGCCACGGCCGTCATGGACTCTGACCTGCTCAAACTCAACCAGCTTAAGGTAGAGCCTGTGCAGCCACGCTGTTTCTTTTTAACTCCCTGTCATTGACCTGGAATAAAACCTTTCAGGCAGAGTTATCACAAACTGGAGCTGCAGCACAAAGAGCGCCAGAAGTTTCCCAAGCCAACTTTAAGATTTTTATATCTATATCAACAATAATTTTACAGAAGTCCAGATAAAATATGATCTTCACTGTATCTTCTAGATGTTTAGATTATCTACAGTTGATTCAGCACAGGTGAAGCAACAGTTTTGACCAATAAATCAACCACCTACATAGATTTGTTCAAAAACAGGCACTTCTTTCGGGCTCGGCAGCCAGGAAACGTTTATTATTTTGACACGTTAGTACGTGCAGAACTTAGAAAATCTACTTATCATCAAACAAACTGGAAACAGACTGAATCTCTTCTTACTCATCAGCTTCAAAGCTGTCGTCCATGTGGGTTTTTTTTACCTCCCTTTACCGCCCACCACCCACGTGAACCGACTGTTTAATGAGCAGTTTGGTTAACTTGAGGTCTATTCATTCTACCAACAAAAGCTACATCTGGTTCCTGCCTTTTCAAAGTGATTTTAATCTTCTGACACACCGGCTGTTCTTTCTGCTTCCTCGTCTTTGTGCAGAGCTCAGACATGAATTTATGTATCAGTATTTGTTCCCCTTCAACATGTGTTTCAGATTTTCTACCTTTGTTGAAATGTGTTTCTGTCCAAATGCAGTTCCGTAAGAAGAAGCTTCGTTTTGGACGCAGCAGGATCCACGAGTGGGGCTTATTCGCTATGGAGCCTATCGCTGCTGATGAAATGGTTATTGAGTACGTGGGTCAAAACATCAGACAGGTAACGTCTACAGTTCTCTTCTTCTAAATGTCAATAAAAAAACACCCTGTGCTGCAGTTGCAATTTATTGTGCGGTTATTTTTAGATTCCCCATCTTATGTGTCATTGATATCAATTGCTTTATTGAGGAAGAAGAGTAGAAATTGTGTGAGAAAAAATCCACATAAGAAACACTGTCTGTATTAACAGTTACATCTAAAAAAGTAAGATCGTGAAAAAGCACAGAAAAATAATTCAACGACTCATTTCAGAAAGATAAACCCTGATCTTATATAGACTCATCACTCAGAGAGCGAATTATTTCAAGCCTTTATTTCTCGAAATGCTGATGATCATGACTTACAGATAATGAAAACCTAGAATTAAGTGTCTCAGGAAGTTAGAATTTTACGCAAGATTGATAAAAAAGGTTAAACAAATGTTGGGCTTTCTGATAAGTTTTGCAACTTTCTGACTGTTTTCCAAGTTTTCTCCACATTTTTACCTCTTGTCACCTATTTTGGCCACCTTAAACTCACTGCTTCTACTACTACTTTTGCAGTTTTTGCCACTTTTAACCCCTTAGATTGTTTCTCTTGCAGAGGTAATTTTTCAGTTTGTCTCATTGGTTGAGCAGAGTTGAATAACACAAGTGTAGAGCATAAAACTGGTACTGACACATTTAAGGTTAAAGAAACATCTAGTTAATAATCTCATTGAGGTTTATTCAGCACTGATGTATGGAGATTTTTGTTTGTGTCCAGATGGTGGCGGATAATCGAGAGAAGCGGTACGCTCAGCAGGGCATCGGGAGCAGCTACTTGTTCCGTGTGGACCACGACACAATTATAGACGCCACCAAATGTGGCAACCTCGCCCGTTTTATCAACCACTGCTGCACTGTGAGTCTCTGCAAACACTCAACCATCAAAGTCATGAAGTTCTCTGCCTGTTTCTCATCCATCTTTCTACCTTCATCCCTCCAGCCAAATTGCTACGCCAAGGTCATCACCATCGAGTCCCAGAAGAAGATTGTGATCTACTCCAAACAGGCCATCGGTGTCAACGAGGAAATCACCTACGATTACAAATTCCCCCTGGAGGACAACAAGATCCCCTGCCTGTGTGGAACGGAGAATTGTCGTGGGACATTAAATTAGAGGACGAGCTGCTCTTTCTCACTTGCCAACGTGCAGCCAGGCTCCACTGGTTCACCCCCCCTCCCTCCCTCCCTCCGACGCCCCCTACTGCTCTGGATGACCTCACAGTCGTCCTGACAACACCCAGGAAACCAGACACACACATTTTGCACTTTCCATGCCCACTTTTTTCCATTCACAAGCCGCTGTGTGGGGGTTTCTTGTTACCCGGCATATGAGGAGGGTTTCTGTTTCACCATCAGCTCTTCTGTGGCAGTATTGTTTGTCTCAGTGGGTTTAAGTTCCACCTGAGTCGTCTCATGCAGCCAGGTCTGAAGGGGTCTTTGTATCCTCATGCTGATATCCGTTTGAACACACAGTTCCCTTTTTTTTTTGTTTTTATATATCCAAAGCAGCTCACACAATCCACCCCCTGGATCCTTCTGTACCCCCTGCAGCTTTTCTTTCCACACAGATCTGCACACTGACGCACAGGAACACCAGACAAATTCAGGGTTTTTAAAAAATCGCTACTTTTAAGAAGAAAAAAACTTCAATTTGGTCTTCAGTTATGCAAGATTTCAAAGCGTGGAGGTGGTTTTTGAGCGTTTTTTTAATTTCATTTCATAGTATTATGTATTAATATTACTCTTGCTGTTATCAATGGTATTTAGTTGCATTAGCTGTAAGTATCTAACAGTGAGATAAGCTTCACTTTACCCACCCACTGCCTTCAGTGGCTCGTGAATCACCAGCCCTATAAAACTGACATTTTCCCCTCCACTGTGCCGCGTTCCTCTGACCTGGACGAGTCCTCCAGCTATTGTTTTTAACCCCAACATGAAAATATGAAGTTGTAGCCTAAAGTGTGTTTTGTTTTTACACGGCGGCTGAATATTTGTCTGCAGGAGACTCACAACTGTTTCATTTCAACTTCGTAAGCTGTGTCAACAACAGGTTTAGTATTCAGGTCTCAAGTATTCGTCTGTCTGTTTGATAATCCTTCCCATACTTGTTTCGTTACAACCAGCACATGTTTTCTGTGTGTGTTTCAGTCGTTTCACCGAACTCCTGCAGGTCCACTCACAAATGTGCAGTCATTGTTTCACTTCATCAGTCCATGTGTTTTTAAAAGGCACGCTTTTTTAAGGGATCAGCTCTCTTTAAAAGTTTAGTTTTATTTCTTTATTAGGATCCCCATTAGCACAAGCGTTTAGCATTAACTATTCCTCCCGGAGTAGTTAGGTCTCTTTTATTTCCCCTGTGTTTCGTAGGTTTCCCGTGATGAACTCGTGTTTATTGATTTAACTCAGCACACGCAAACATCCCTCCCCTGAGAAATGTGTCACTTCCAAGCAAACAAATGCTCCTCTTCACTTCTGTTTGCAGTCACCAATTGTTTGACACTCACACTGAGGGACGCACACACCCCGAATATCGTCTCTTAAATCCAAACTCTCCTTTCAAACGAGCAGAAATCTCTTTTCTTTCGATCTCACCCAAACAGAAAAATGTGTATAAAATATTTTTTTTGTTGCAATGAAAGCCTTTCAGTACAAACCTACCCTATTGACACCAGGATAAAAGATGAAAGGAAAAAAAATTCAAAGTACATGTAAATATTGTAGAGGTGTTTGTTTCTCGTAGAAACACACTGATTTCAGGCTGTAAATATGTTGTTCCTTTCCCTCTCTCCATGAGACGGAAACATGTACATACCTTCCATTCATTTATTTTTTTAACAAAGAGGGAAATTAAACTACTAATAAAATTATAATAAACTTTATAAAGAGAACATAATTACGCAACCTGGGAAATAATTACCACGTAATTTTATAAAAAATTTATTGAAACAACTTCGCAAAGAAAGACCCAACTATTTTGTCTGTACATACTGGAGCTCCTTGTAATTGTAAGAATTTTAAAGTACTGCGTCTGTTGTCCCGACTGGCTCACTGCTGACTGAAAACAGACCACTGACTCCTCTTTTAGCATGATAGAGGATTACTGGTTTATTAAAAACATATATAAGAATGTATTTGCTCCATTAGTGTCTGTTTACAATCACTTAAAGTTTGGCATCCTAGACGGAGAGAACAAATAAACCAGCGTCTGAAATGTGACATTTCAACAGGAAACTGAAGCTTAGAGCGAAATACAAAGTCTGATTTCCTTCCTTTCAGAGTTGACATCACCTGCAACAGTTCACCTGCAACATTTCCTGTTTCAGACCTAGAGAGGATGTAGACAAATCTGGTGAAGAAAGACTAGATTTTAGTCTGACGACAACAGGAAAAGGGGAAGAGGTGAAGCTTCCAGCACAGATGTCGACCGGAGGAGGAAAAAAAAAATCAACGTCTGATTGAGAAAATCTGCTCCAGACTTGTTTTTTTTAAAGATGGTGTGAAGCTGCTTCAGTTGTTAGTGGAGGAAATGCAGTTTACTGTTTTCCTCTGAGTCAGAAGAAGGATGGCTTCAACTGGAAATGGGATATTTTTTTCTTTTGAGGCGACAATAGAGGTGCCATACAGGGATTTACAAAAACACTGATGAGCAACTGGTCACTGAAATTATAAACAACGTTAACAATAACTTTTAAGAGTAGCTCTGGTTTGAAATGTGAGGATAGTTTGAATAAATCCTCTTTGGCAATGCTTTGTTTTGATCTGATGTAGAAATATTTGCAGTAATTATGTTAAAGTTTGATTCTACAGCTGCACATATACTCAGTTTGTTGCAAAATTACAGGTTTTTAATCCTCCAAAAGGAAAGTTTGCATTCAGAATTTGACAAAATAAAAGATTAGACACTATTTACAACTTCAACACTTTAATCCTTTATGTCTTAATTATTTTTAAAGCCACTTCAAGAGTCCTCAAACCTCAGCAACCTCATGTTTTTAAGAATCCGGCAAAGAAACTTGGATTCGTGCTATTCTCTTTTATCTTTACAGCCTCCTCAAACGACTAAGAATTTGAAGAAAATGTTCATTTTTTTTACATTTTTCTGTCAAAAACTATCAGATGCAAACAATGAAATGGCCACTTTTTTCTGTTTCCAGCAGAACAGACCCTTCAATTATTGGCTCTTAGAGGAAGTAAGTAAAAAAGCATATCAGTAAATGTCAGTTTCATCCCATTTTTGAGTAGGTGGATTCCTGACTTCTAATCTTCTTTTCCGATCACCCGCTCCTCCAAACTTCATTGTTTTGAACATGTTGGCACATTAAATCAAACCATTCTCCAAAACCCTCACAGTGACTCCACGTTGAGTCAGTGCTGTGACCCGTGCACAGATTCTCTGGCTCTTGTTCGGACCTGTACGTGTTCTGGCTCACGGCCTCATCCAGTTTCTCTCGTGCATGAAGAAAAAGGAGGAAAGGAGTGTGTGCTTACTGTCACTTTGAATCATGGTGTTGGCTCCAAATCCTGTTTTCCTTCGGCCAGCTGACGGACTCCCAAGTGTTTGGTTTGTAGAGATCTAACATGATGATGATACAGCTGCATTCAAGGCTAAATAAACCAGATTGTAACACTAAAACCTATTAAATACACAAAATTTAAAGTTGGAGACTCTCACAATTAATCAAGTCCAGAAAATACCTTTATTTGTGATATTAAAGGACAAAAATGAGGCCTGAAATGCTTGAGGTGAGAAAAAAATCTGTCTTTGGATTAATACAAAGTTTTGTCTGTAACAAAAATGTCCAAATTCAAGACACTCATCCCTATTTTCCGCTCTGTTCAATCGAGTAAAGCCTCATTTTGTTTTCTGTTAATATCTAAAATAAAAAAAAATCTGCACCTAAGGAGTGAATGTATCTCATTTTTAATCTGATAAAACATTCTTCTTGAAATTCTGCATAAACAGGAGCACTAGTCACATGTTCGTCACCAATAATGTTTCCACATTTCACGCTTGATCAGATGACTCAGAAAATAAAATAATTATGTGACTTTCTCAGTTTATCTCATTAGTGGTATAAATGTCTCTTTGTGTTTCAATAAATGACAATCTAAGAATTGTGATTTTATCCATTGTTTGTTTTTATTGTTGTTGCAGGTTACTGTATGTTTTTGTGTGTATAAAAATGGACTTATGGGTCTGGAATAAAGTATAAAGGAAAGTCAGTAAACCTGCTTAGATTCCAGTTTTTGCACTTTTTGGCAAAACCGTCTGGACTTTGGAATATATCAAGACATTTATTTGTAGTTGTGAGGAGAATTTGGTTCATATTCAGTCTAAGATTATGCTATTGCAAAATATAAGGCATAGATAATTCCTTATATTTTTAAGTTTGCGTAATGAAATCTGTTGTTTCTAATATGCAAGGTACCTTTAATCTAATCAGGCCTACTTTGTACGCACATTTTTGAGCATATTTTGAGCACACATTTTTTAAAAGTGAGAAAATAATTAACATCTCAATTGAAATCTTAACCCAACTATTATGTTCTGAGTCAAATTGACCTGAATTGAATTTAGAATATCTAGGAAAATTAGTGAAGAGTATTTTTTTTAATGAAACTTTTTCTGCTTGGCTTATTTAGTGCAATAAACATACATTAAAAAAGTGGTGCATCTAAAATTTTTGCAACTACCCCCCACTTGTTTATGTCACAAATGAACATAATAGGAGGGTTACTCTATAGTTGAGCAATGCTTTATAGATTTATATGCCATAACAAGGCAAAGAAGGCAACAAGGCGTCTGAAATCTGACTTTGAGCTTGGAATAATAGTCGAAGTAAAAATAAAATAACCAACCAAAAGGTTTTTTTTTCTTTTTTTTTTCTACCATTGGCCATATTTATCTTCCATACAATTAAAACCTCCACAGTAATGACGCATCTACAGCTGATACAAACAGGCTCTATAAATAAAGATTGATTTTTTTTTTAATCATCCAGTTTCTACAACTTATAATAAAAACGTTTTAAACTGATTTTCTTTCTCTAACAGAGTCTCAGCTCAGTCTCATCTCTTCTTCCTGCTCTTGAGTCCTGTATTTTAAAGCTACTGTGCGCGTGCACAAACGCGCGCTCTCTCTGTGTGTACCAATAAAGCTTTGTGGAAAAAAAACCCTCCCTCCCTGCGTGGTCAGAGTTTATAAAAAGCTGAGGCTGACACACAGAGAGTCTGTCTCTGCTCTCTGAATGACAGACTCTACTATGACGGAAAAGCAGCCGGGGCTCGTGTACCTGATCACCGGGGGATGCGGCTTCCTGGGGAGGCACCTGGTGAGGATTTTACTGGAGAAAGAGGACGGAGTGGTGGAGATCCGAGTCTTTGACAAACACGTCGATTCAAGTTTAAATGAGCTCAGCACAGGTAAGATCATCTAACGGACCCTGTTGCTGTTTTCTTTTGAATTAAAGCTTTGTTTGGTTTCTGCGCCATGACGCGGAAACGTGCGTAAAACCAAAATGTGCTTCTCTCTTAAAGAGCTCCTGCTTTATTTATACTTAACTCTTAGATAGCAGTTTATAGCAGCAGCTCTTCTGCACGTATGTGGTTTGTTATCAGTGCTTCATTTGCAGAGATAGTGCACTTCTGTTTCTGTGATGATGACAAACTTCTGCGTGTTTGGAGACAGATCCTGTTCGTAAACTTGAGATCACATTTCTCTGTGGATGATATGAATTTCTGAGTGTAAAACAGTGAGTGGGCATTTGGCTCAGCTGTGTCTCTGCATGTAGTGAACCCTGGCACAGATTCACATCCATCTGTCTGTGACACATGCCAGAAGGTCAGTGTGCAGATATGACAGCTGAAAGTTTCCTCCCAAACATATCCTGTTTCAGGATAAAGATGCTGTCACCTGTCGATGTGTGATTTACAGAAGCCCATTTCTGCCAGTTAGAAAATCAAAATGACAAACTGGCTATGGTAAGATTTTTTTTTGCCCGATATTTAGTCAAAATCAAAGGATAAAAAATTGGACTCTGAGGTAAAAAGTGGAAATGATGAGATAAAAAGTCATAATTTTGAATTGAAAGTCAGAAAAGTTAACATCATGAGATTAAAAGTTGAAATTATGAGAAAAACAGTTGGTCATTAAGTTGTACTAAGTCAAAATCTTCACTTAAAAAGTCAAAATTATCGAACTAAGTAAAAACAGTGTGATAAAAAGTCGACACTTTGAGATAAAAAGTCAGAATTGCGAGATAAAAAGTCATAATTTTGAATTGAAAGTCAAAAAAGTTAAGAACATGAGAAAAAAAGTTAAAATTATAGTATAAAAAGTCGAAGTTTTGAGATAAACAGTTAGAAATTCAGTGATAAAAAGTCAAAATTATGAGATTAAGTCAAAACCATGTAATAAAAAGAAGCTACTTGGAGGTAAAAAGTCAAGATGATGAGATAAAAAGTCATAATTTTGATTTAAAAGTCAAAAAAGTCAACAAAATGAGATAAAAATGTCAAAATTATACAACAAAATGTCGAAGTTATGAGCTAAACAGTCAAAAATTGAGTGTTGAAAACTCATAATCTTCTCTTAAAAAGTCAAAATGTTGGGATTAAGTTAAAGTCTTGTGATAAAAAGTCAGAATGATGAGAAAAAAAGTCAAAACCTTGAGATAAAAAGTTAAAATAATCCAATATAAAGTCTAAATTATGAGATAAACAGTTCGAAATCAAGTGATAAAAGTCAAAATCTTTACTTAAAAAGTCAAAATTATGGGATTAAGTCAAAATCTTGAGATAAAAAGTCAGAATTGTGAAACAAAACTTTAAAACTATGAGACAAATAGGATATTTATAGGATAAAAAGTCGAAATTATGAAATAAACAGCAAAAATTTGGGGGATTTAGTCTAAATCTTGTGATGGAAAGTTGATACTTTGAGCTAAAAAGTCAGAATTGTGAGGAAAAAGGTTGAAATGATGAGATAAAAAGTCATAATTTTGAATTGAAACTTAGAAAAATCAACATAATGAGATAAAAAGTCAAAGTTATGAGATAAACAGTCAGAAATTGAATGATAAAAAGTCAAAATATTTCCTTAAAAAGTCAAAATCATGTGATAGAAAGTCAATACTTTGAGACAAAAAGTCAGAATGATGACATTTAGTCAAAGTTCTGAAAATAAATCTTTGAAATTCCGCAACAAAAGGTCAAGTTTACGGGATAAAATCTAAATTTTATGGGGAAAATAGTCAAAATTCTTGCAGAAAAAGATACATTAGTGATTAAAAGTCAAGAAAATCAGATGAAAAGTAAAAAAAATATTAGTTAGAGTGAAATTGAGATAAAGTTAAAATTTCGTGCTTAAAAGTCAATATTTGTCAAAATTTAAATTTTGAGTTTTCAAAGTCAAGATTATGAGATAAAAGTTTAAGTGTTGAGATAAAAAAGTTCCAATTATGAGATAGAAAGCAAAAGTATTGTGATGAATGGTCATAAAAAAAACTGGTGGTTCAAATGGGCTTCCATAGAAATTTGCCTGTGAGGGGTTGGGTTCAATTTTGCGAAAGATATAGGTTTTTGTGGATGTGTGTGTGTGTGTGTGTCACTACTATGAAACTAAACTTCCCTGAGGGCTTTTCATCAATGATGTGAAATACAATAAATGGTGAACAGCCGGCGCTCGTTCCCCATCAGTGTCAGGAAATCAGCCAGTCATGAAAACCACCTTGATCCCACGGTGGAAAAGCTTTGTCCAACTTTCATTATTGTTGGACAGGGCAGCTATTGATGCCGCTGTGTGAGAGATCAGGAACTGTAACACTAGGGCTCAGTGTCAGCAAAACGCACAAAGGGCCTTACAGCAGCGGGAAAATGAGATGGTGTGAGTGGTTTTCTTTCTAATGTGGTGTAAATTAGTGCCGAATGAATGACTGTGTGGTTTAAAAAAAAATCTGCAAACTTGGTGAAACAACAGAGAGGAGCGTTGACTCCAGGAGTGTTTGAACTGCAGGAGGATCTCAGCTCAACGTCCAAAAGTCCAGTTCAGCTCTACGCAACATGAATGCTTTCCAAAGTTTGTTGTTATCAGTCAGTCAAGGACGCAAATCAAAGATAAACTGCAGGTGCACGGCCTTTGAGAACATCCACCAAGATCTCAAGGAGCAAAAAATCAGAGCAGCAAGATACTCAGAGAGATAAACAACTTAACCGTGAAGTAACAGGTTTTCTGGAAAGTGATTGAGATTATGACACACTCAAAAAGAAGTTTTGGTGTTTGGAAATCTGCTGATAAACAAACATGTAAATACGTACCCTCATCTGCTTTTGCAGAGTTCCTGGGAAATCGCGTAGATCACTTCAAGCAGAAAATGACTTTGACTCTTCTTTCCTGCTCCTCCCTCAGAGTCAGCGAAGGTGGAGGTCATCCAGGGTGACATCACCGACTACAACAGCGTCCTGGAGGCCTGTCGGGGTGTGGATGTCGTCATCCACTCGGCGAGCTTGGTGGACGTTTGGCACAGAGTCCCAGAGGCCGTCATCTACTCCGTCAACGTCACCGGTAAGAAAGTCATAACACAAAAGAGGCAGAAAACGAACCGTGTTACACCCTTCCTGAAAGTGTCATCTGAACCAACAAAGCACAAGGAAAATGAATCTTTTGGTGACAGTGTGTGGAGGAAATGTCAGAGGGTGATTTAGTTCATGATTCAATCAAATTAGAGAAACAACAAAAACTGGAAACACATTCCTACTTCAGCTTCGGAGGAATTTCTGGGACCTCAGAGACTCACAAGGGCGTCATTGTCCCCAACCTGTGAGATAGTCATCGGTGTAACTGGATAACAAAACCTCCATCCAACGAGAGAATAGCTTTCTGACGTGTTCACAGCTACATGAAATCACAAAAAGGAAAAATAAAATCATCATTATTAGAGCTGTTTCATCCTGGATTTGAGAATTGTCAGAGTTAAAGCCTGTTTGGTTGGTTCATTTGCTTTGAACATGTCAGAGACTTACTTTAAACCAGAAAGAGATTTAGACGCAAGCAGAGCCGCTTTAAAGTTTTTCTTCGAGCAGGAAACCAGTGCAGAGACCTGAGATCAGACTAATATGGTCCAAGTATTTCCTGGTTCTGGTCAGAACTGCAGCTGTTTTACAAATAATTTATTGGAGAGCCCAGTGAACAGACCACACTGCAAAAAAAAGGGAGTTAGAAAACAAGATAAAAATACTAAATTTGATGGAAAAATATCTTAAAACTAGTGAAATTATCTGTCCATGCAGCAAGATAATTTCACTTGACTAGAAATCTTGAAATAAGACTGATAAATCTAAAAACAGTTGGCCTTGATAAGTATTCTCTTGTAGATTTTTTTTACTTGTTACAAGCAATTGATGCCTCATTTTTGTCTTTAAAAACCTTGAAATGAGACATTTTTATGACCTTGTCTAGTAAATGTGGCTCAAATCAAGAATAGTAAGACAATTTTTTCTAAAAATAAGACATAATGACTTGCTTAGATTTCAGTTTTTGCAGTGAATTGAAGAATAGGGGTCCCAGGATTGACCCCTGAGGAACCCCACAAGTCATTTACTCCAAGGCACAATTACCAATTTCATTTTGAACCAGTTTAAAGCAGCACCAGAGATTCCCATGCAGTTTTCTGACCTCTGTAGGAATTTCTCATGCTCAGCTGTGTCAAAGGCTGAGACTTTTCCTGCGTCTGTGTCCAGCAGATATCGTCAGTGCTGTAGTCGGTTTGTACAAGGGGAGAAAATCAGTAAACAGTCTCCTTCAGGTTGTCATCACCTTATTTGAAGCCTTTGTGTTTTTGTTTTGTCTGTATTAGCAGCTGAGTCAGAGAGAGAGAGACTGAGATTGTTTTTGAGTGCATTATATAACGAAGGTGTTCATGGTTCTGTGCACATGCATCACATGCTTGTATTTGGCGTCAGGCGTCCCCAAACTGCCGTTTAAAATCAGCCGTGCATGGCTCACTTCGCTCTCACATGTTTTAAAGAAGCACGGACGCTCTGAGCTGATCCTTAACTGTGAAACTTCAGCAGAAAGAATGAGGAGTTTCATCCAGCTGCGTGTGGTGAATCACTCACATGGAATCGGATGTGGTCACAGCGATGCCAGACTCTAAAGTAACCCTGCAGCGAGCGGCCGAAAGTCTCCTCGCTTCTTCTGGTGTTGATGCTTTTGAGTGAGCGAGGTTAAACAGACGACAAATGAACCGTCTGTGTTTGTTTATTGGCTCTCGTGACGCCTCTGCAGTCTGCAATGATTCAGTTAAACACAAACCTGACTCCTCCAGGATCTTATGTGGTATTTTCCCTGCACCTGATGTCATTAAAGTTCACCTGAGTTCACGTTTGTTCTCCTGCATGAGGCCTAGGACTCAGGGGAGTGATTTACTCTGACCTCGGTTTTGTCTGGAGACTGGGCGGATTGGTTTTGATTTTCGAAATATTGCAAGAATTTAGAAACATCATGGAATGATTGGTCTCTGAGGGTTTACGTGCCTTTGTGAGTTTATGTTTCAGATCAGTGTTATAACCCTCTCTTCCTCTCTCAGAGACACAACACTGAGTTAATAAGAAGTGCACGTGCAGGACGTCTACAGTAAATCTGGACTGAATCTGTCTCTGGTTTCCAGTCAACACGTCCGCACTGATTCTGGGTTTTCTCGCCTGAAGCCTGAGCACATACCTGAGATTTCACCCCCCCCTCTCTGAGCGAGATAATAAGCAGCCTGAGATACTGAGTGTGTCAAAGAAGAGTCTTTCTCAACACACAGGGACCTTCAAGGCTGCAATTAACTCTTCAGTGCTGAATTCTTTTTGGGATGTTTTAATCTGTGGTGAAAGAGTTTTAGCAATTCTAGAAAACACCCAGACAGTTGGTTTGTCTCACATGCTCTGACAGAGATAACCTTTGAATTTAAAACTCACATTCATATGCAGGAAATGCAGCAAAGGATCAGGACACACTCTTCCACATGCTTTGGCTTCGAGCCTTCATGAGGAAGTCAAACACACGTCAGGAAGCAGTGGCTCCTTTAAAATGTCATTCCAGAAAAAGTTGTGGTCGCTCCAACAGACGCCTTAAGCATCTGGATCCAAAACCACAAGAGGGGGGTCAAATTATAGCTTGTTTTTAAATGATGGCATTTACAAACCATTTGTCCAATCAAAAAACAGAATAAACCGGCATAATAGTCAGATTCTCGATTTTTAGAGGGTACCTGATTGTGTCACAAATGACAACAAAATGTCTAAATAAACAGGTGAAAAGACAGGAGAAGTCCATGAACATTGCTTGGATTTTCATTTCTGCTTTGAAAATTTGCAGAAAATAAGTCACAAAATAAAAATTGTGAATTCTTTAGAATGCAGTACCACCATCAATAAATTTTTTTCTTATGTTCCTTCAGCTTTGGGATACTTGAAAATATGTTGTATGGTCCTTATTTTTCAATTTTAAAAGTATAAAAACTAGTGAAGATGATGAGGGCATAAGGCAAAAACTCTGAGAAAATAACTCTTAACTTAATTCAGTTTTCCTTTTCAGAAAAGTGACCTTAATATCAGAATGCTGATTCTTTTTTCTCAGAATTCTGACTTTATTCTTTGAATAGTTATAAAAAAATGTTGGACCTTAATTTTTCTCTTTTTATTAGTGGCCCTCGTCGCCTTCCATAGACATCAGAAAATTCAGATTTCTTACTTTTTTCTTTTTCTTTTTTTGATTTATGGCTTTTAAATGTTGTTACGCTGCATGGAGACATAACTGAGTTAAATCAGCCAATGACTATAGTTTTCCTGAATCTATAGAGGTGCGTAACTTCACTTTGCAGAAAGAAATGAGACCTCAGTGAGTAAAACTGTGACAGAAGTGAAATAACGACCAGAAACTGCTTTGGACTCAGCGTGTCCATGGCCCTTGTACAAAACTCAGGAAGTGCTCCTTCCGTCGAACGAGCCAACGTCTTTCTTAGCCTCCGGCCAAACCTTCTCATCTCTGGTTGAACAAACGAGTTAACATTCAGAGAAGAAATGATCCAGTGAACTCTTTCATGTGCTTCTTTTTATCTTTGGCCAAACTGGTCCAGATGTGGATTTACAGCTTGTGTACCTTGTACTTTCCCCCTTAACTCTCTAAATGAC
This sequence comes from Thalassoma bifasciatum, assembly GCA_008086565.1. Taxonomy (NCBI): domain Eukaryota; kingdom Metazoa; phylum Chordata; class Actinopteri; order Labriformes; family Labridae; genus Thalassoma; species Thalassoma bifasciatum. The sequence goes on along the minus strand of RPOG01000646.1, from coordinate 11,413 downwards.
CAAATCAAAACTTTGAGCCTTTGAATCTCACTTTGAGTCTTGTGTAAATTGTAGAGATCTGCGAGAACAGATACAACTACAACAGATCTTATCACTCTACTTTGGAATGATAGTGTTTATTATGTTGAACTTCCAGCTTCATGGATGAAGTTTTCCTCTTTTCTTCCTCTGGAGGAATTTCCTGTTGTCTTTTTCAGTATTAAGTGTCCTCGTGCATCTGGTTGTTATTTGGAAATGACGTTTTTATAACATGTGGTGCTTGGAACTCTGTAAACATGCTCAAGAAAACTTAAATCTGTGAAGAGAAGGATGAGACTCATTCAACGGATTCAACATTAACTCTTTTTCAGGAACAGAAAACGTGATCAACGCCTGTGTGGAGTGTGGCATCAAGTCGCTGCTTTACACCAGCAGCATGGAGGTGATTGGTCCAAACATCAAAGGAGATCACTTTGTCAGGTAAAGTCTTTGAAATCCATGCTTTTATTCTGAAAGTCATGACTGTTTCTCCTCCCATCTTTGAGTCGCACGTTGACTCATTTATTACATTCAATGGCCTTGATCCTCACTGCACGCTTTGTTTCTCCTGAATGCACAGCCGTTGTAAAACTAAAGCCTGCACAGAGCAGATAACAGTGGGTGGAGACACAACATGAAGTGTTTTTGTGATGTAATCTAGGTGGTTTTAGCTTTCTTTAAGGGACAAAGTCTGGAATGGAAAATACATGTCACAGGCATTTAAATCTGTCCTCTGACGTTAAGTTTCCCCTCCTTGTGTCCGCCTCGAGCCTCTTACTCCTCACAGGCTGCATAATGTTAGGTGAAAACAGTCTGCTGTTTACACACAGAATCAGAAACATTATTAAATAACACACAGGAGCAAACAATAAAAACCTTTAATTCCAACTTTTCCCTACTGAAAATACTGACTGTTTTCAGAGATTTCTGCTGTGTGCATTCTTCTTTCCTGTGAGGCACCCAAACATTTTGGGGCAAGGACACAGGGAAATAACAACAAAAAACAATTGTGCAAGAAGGAAAACAGATACAAACAAGGGCCGGGGCCGTGAGTCAGAGAACATGATTCAATACACACTTGTTTTGCATTTGGTTCAGCCGGATTATAAAGCAAAGACTCGGGGTGTGGTGCTGTAAACACTCCAGAACAGTTGTATATCATGAAATATTTGAGCCTTTCGGTTTCTGTATAAGTCTACGCCCGATCATATGACTGATAGATCTATGGTTAATATCACATACACTGCAAAAACTGAAATCTAAGGAAGTCACTACCTCTTATTTTTAGTATCATTTATCTTATTTTCCTTGATTTGAGTCACATTCACTAGACCAGGTCATAAAAATGTCTTATTTCAAGTTTTTAAAAGACAAAAATGAGGTTTAAATTGCTTGTAACAAGTCAAAAAGTTTCTTGAGTTGTCGTATAGTTTCTTGAAATTAGAAAGATGTCTTGATACAAGAAACTTTTTCTTACTCCATTGGCAGATTTTTTTTGACTTGTTACAAACAATTTAAACCTTTGTCTTTTAAAAATTTAAAATAAGACATTTTTATGACCTGGTCTGGTGAATGTGGCTCAAATCAAGAAAAATAAGATAAATGTTGCTAAAAATAAGACGTAATGACTTGCTTAGATTTCAGTTTTTGCAGTGTAAGGTGCTTTATTTAACACATTAAGGGTTAAAGGCAGCAACTTCCAGATCTGTGCTTTGTCTTCAGCCAGAAAGTTTGTTTTTCAGCTCCAAGTTTCAATCTTTTGATCGCCAATTTTATTGCTTATTTCATGTCCTACTTCACACACTGTATGATTTACTGAGCTGCCATAAAACTTGACACAGTCGTAGTTTAATGTCCAAATTAACCATTGCTTAAAGTTTGCTTCAGAAAAAGCCCCTTTCCTCTCTCCAAAGTGGATCATCTTCAAAATTTGTTCTAGAAACATCTAGAAATATCTGTGGAAAACTGTTATTCAAGCCTGCAAAAAAGGCAAAAAGCAGGAGGAGGAGAAACTCTCTGGCTCTGGATGCAGCATGTTCACAGATTTAACAAATATTCTTGTACTATTATTTGATGCTTAATGTGAGAAGAATCACCTGAAGGAAATGTTATAGATCAATGTCAATAATTAAATCAAATAGTGTTGCAATATCAATTTTTCCCAATATCTTGCAGCCCTAGTTTACAGGTTTGAGGAGGATGAAGAAACAGCTTTTTAATTTCATGCAGATCAACATGAAAGCATGATACCAGAATCAAAGATCTTGTTATGGCAAACTTTCAGCATCCGCCCTGAGAAAGAATCCACTCATTTTTCACAGTGTTTGTTTAGTTTGTAGGTGCATAGATACAGTTGTTCCTTAGAATAATATTTGGCACGATCTCTCTGTGTTGATAACATAAAACCTGTCAGGCTGAAAGAATGAACCTCTGTCTGCTCTTGTTGTGAGTTATCGCTCTGTTGGTGAACTTAATGAAGATGAAAGCAGCATCCACCTCTCCTTCTCCTTTATTTGACCTGTTTCTTTCCTTTCTCTTACAGTATTTTCCTCTCTCCTTTTTCAAGAGTCTCCCCTCTGAGCTGCAGTTTTCCATTTGGCGTCATCCTTGTGCATTCCTCTCATACATGTGGCGGGGTCAAGAAAACACTATTTCCATTCCTCTAACTTCTCATTTGTCTCTTTTTCTGCAGGGGGAATGAAGACACACCTTACAACGTGTACCACACTATGCCTTACCCAAAGAGCAAAGCCAAGGCAGAGAAAATCGTGCTTGAAGCGAACGGCACCAAGGTACAGAAGTTTGTTCCCACTTTCCAGAGAGAAGGAACATTTTAATGCCAAACAGTGAAGCTGATTTATTGAAGGCATCGTTAAATGTACTGAGCCTCCAGGGAGTCCAAACCCCAAAACAATGGTGTAGAAATAAGAGTCATAAAACAATAGTGGCTCAATAGAATGGAGGAATGCAGTGCAGAAATATTCAACGTCTTTTTTTATTATTGTATAGAGTATTATCCAACATTAAGTTCAACTTTAAGCTCAGTGACACATTCTTTAGCCCTGTGGTCACTTCAGTGGACACCTATTTAAAAGTTATTTACTCCTAAATTCAGTGGTTCATGTGGTGGAAATTCATATTTGCCTGTGTCAGGATATTTGTATTCTTCTAAGGGCCTGAAAAAATGTTTTCAATTCTTTTTCCAAGTATGAATACATTTTTTAAACAAGTTATAAACAAACATTTGAGGGTAAAACAGAGTAATGCATATAAATTATTCAGTGTTAAAATGGATGAAAGAGAGTTCAAATGTTTCGCAAAGCATTAAAAAAGAAAAGAAGTCAAACAAAAAAGTCATATTTACATTAAGTTCACACTGTTTTAAGTTGAATGCTCGGTTGCAAATATTTGAAAAAAAAAGGATCATTTTTTTTCATGCCTTAAAATCTTTTAGGGCTCCAATGAGGAGGACTAGAAGATTTCAGGGCTCTTTTATCTCCAGTGCAATTCATTTACTTAATTAGCTTTTTAGTTGCTCATGTTTCTCTTGCACGATTATTATTGCTGCCCTATATGCACTGTCACACTTCGCACTTTTCTGCATTTACTTGTCTGTTACTTTACATTTTTTGGCTTGAGCTCTGGTCTGAACATGGTTAGCGCTTTTATATATGTATGGTGTTTCTTATCCTACCTCTTATTAGGCATTGTGCTGTGTGTTATTTCTGTATTTTAGACTTTTAATCAGGTCTTATTGACATTGTCTACCTTGTCCTTTGCGTGTTCCGGCTGCAACACTAATTTCCCTTGACGGGACAATAAATTCTCATTCTGATTCTGATAAGACAAATAAAAACACTCAAGGGAAAAATCCTGACTCTGACTTTCATAATTCATGCATCAGAGGGTTAAGCTGTATTCGTGTGTTTTCTAACTGTTGCTTGTCTCGTTGGACTGAAAATGGCATAACAAGGATTCTTATTTTGCAACTTCGCCGCAGAATGCAAGATCATCCCTTTTGGTTTTGCTGTTTTGTCACTGAAAGAATCTCCTCTTTGACCTATTTGTCTGAAACACTCACACAATATTCTGTTTCTTTCTCCTCTGCAGGTGAAGGGTGGAGAGTGTTTGTACACGTGCTCTCTGAGGCCCACGGGGATCTACGGCGAGGGTCACGAGCTGATTAAAGATTTCTACAAGCAGGGTGCACAAAGGGGGGGTTTGATCATCGGGGGTGTACCGGATGAAACCGAGCACGGGCGAGTCTACGCAGGTAACTTATTAAAATGAACTCCATCAAGTGCAGCCTTTAATCCTGACAAACCTTTGTTCTATTTTTAACTCTTGAAAGGGTAAAAAGAAATAATAGATGAACTCTGCACTGATGCTGCTGGTGTTTTTCACACGCAACTAAATGCAGAAGTCGTCTTCACAGAAAGTTCCTCTTTATTTCACAGTTTATTTCGCACTAAAAATGCTTCTGAGACACGCACTCCATAACCTCAAAGAGTAAAACATGAGAAGAACTTCATCACAGATATTCTTGGTTGTAATACCAGCCGGTGCCAACAGCTGTATGAACTCATCCTTAAATATACAAACCCCTGTTAATAATAACACCTTAAATCAACCCCCTTCGAGCTATTTTAATCTTAAATGACCTGTTATCTCGACCTGTCGTTCTGCTTTTTAAAGAATAATGACTCACTGACCCTTCATGTGAGAATGAGCAACATGGTATTAATAGTTTACCAAACAGATACTGATCTCACAGAACTGAAACTAAAGATGCAGCAATTCTTACAGCTCTGAATGACACTGAGCTCATTTTGTAAGTTGTAACATGTTCTCAGGTGACGTGATGGATGATGTCAGTGAAAGGTGGTCAGAGGTGTGAAGCAACTGCTGTCTCAAGTGTTGTTTTTTTTTTTTTTCACAATATTGAAGATTAAAGGGGAGTGGGAACAGGTTACACACAGAAAACTTTCAAAAAAGATGAACAATATGTCAGCTAAAAAAAGCACCTGTTGGGAACTTTTGTCTTGTGTGGATTGCAGCGCCCCGTGTGGACAAAGTTATACCACTCTGCCCATTGCAAAGAAATAATCAACTTTTTTTCTGATGCTTTGGTTTGCAATCATAGCTTTTAAAGATGTAATCCCACAAGAATTTTAGTGAGTAAATTGCTTGTACAGCTCTTCATGAATGCATATAAATCAAATAATAAGAAGTATAATCTCTCAAATGCTGAAAAACCTCAACAATCTGCAACCTAACCTCATAAAATATATAAAAGAACTTTGCGAGAAAGCAAGAAAAGTAGCAATAACTGACAAGTAATGGTTAGATATTTGCTCCTTTCAATAGAAAAGCATAAAATTTAATGCATTGAAGGAATATTTCTGGAAAAATGTGACCTGATTTTTCATCACGCACTATTCAAAGGCTTGGTATGACATGAAATATGAAATGTGGGCGCCTGGCTGCGAACTATTTCCACATCTTCCAGGAATGCCAAAGCATTCATGATTACTGGAAAGAAATACATAAAACTATACATAGCATTTTTGATTCTCTTGATAGCCACAAAAAAGAAAAACAAAGTCCATAGAAGCTAAAATGTAACTATAAGTTGTAAATTGTAACCAAAGAATGTTGTATACTCGCTACGACTTATGTCTTGAAGATTGTGCATTTGAAATGACAACTTTCTGTGGCTCCAATCAAAAGACAATTTAAACAAAATAAAGAAATAAAGAGGTGATTTCAGCCTGTTTCAAAGTCACCCGAAACTCATCACCACTACTTTCTGTCTTGCTTGGAGATAAATATATCTTGGTTTTAACCTTGACATGGTTCTGCGTATAAGTCAGGAAGTACAGGTTTGTAAAGAAATAATATTGTGGTATTTTTTATTTTTTATTAGCAGTCGTGACAACAAGACAGGGTATTTTTATTCCATTACTCTGTTGGTATTACTATAATTCTCAGTGAGTCATTCCTCTGTTACGCATTACGTAATTCTCTCTCTCTTGTTTTGTTTCCAGGCAATGTGGCTTGGATGCACGTCCTGGCGGCCCGGGCCCTGAGAGAGCGCCCGCAAACTGTCGGAGGTGAAGCTTTCTACTGCTACGATGACTCACCCTACGAGAGCTACGAGAATTTCAACATGCTTTTCCTTTCTGCGTTTAACTTCCGGAGGGTCCGCATGCCCTTGATGGTGCTCTGGTTCCTGGCGGTGTTAAACGACCTGCTCCGTTGGATACTCAGCCCTTTTACCAACTACACGCCGTTGCTGAACGGTTACACCTTCGCCGTTGCTAGTACCTCCTTCACAGTGTCCACAGATAAAGCCCTGCGTCACTTTCAGTACCGGCCTCTGTTTGACTGGGACCAGTGCCGGGCTCGTACACAGAAGTGGGTCGACACTTTTCCCCTGGAGGGATCCAAAAACTCTTAACGTTACCTCAACTACTGTAGCTCACACCAGAAGCTGCTGTGTAGTCGCGCAGGACTCCAGATAAAAGTGTAACGGAGCAAATAAAGAGCGTAAAGTTTGCAGTTTTTATATTGGAATAATACCAGTCTATCGTTACATTTGTCTTCATACAAGTGTAACAGCTTCATTATATAGAAAACATATTATTCTAATGGGACAACTCAGCTCCAAACAAATATCATCCTAAAGAGGAGCTACTGCGTTTATATGCACTACCAGCTTGAATGAACGGATGCTACATCCTTATTTTATTAATTCAGATGTTTACGTAACTTAATTCTGACAAACACTCAGTCCTCTGAGGAGCATTAAGTACACAAATAAGGATTAAACATCTGTATTTAAATGAAAATTATTACTTCCAGAAATGTGTCATATGCTGCATTTTTGATAAATGTTTTATATTAATTATACTAGTTTTTTGTAATTTGTATTAAAGTTAATTTATTATATTCTACAGGGTGTGGCTTGTTATTTTGAATGTTTGTCCTGTTTTTTTCCCTAACCGTGCAGTGGATGAGAAGTGCAAAACAAAATTACGAAGTTTGAAATACTTTCACAAACCTGAAATAAATGTACATTTTAGAAAACATTTTGACAATGAAAAAAAAATGAAATGAAATTAACAAAACACTTTTATCAAGGAAACAAATCTCCAAAAAAAATTCATTTCAGGTTTGTAAAAGTCTTTCAAGCTTTGTAATTTTTAGTTTGCACTTTTTAGCCAGTGTATAACTAAGCTTAGAGTTTGTTGTTTTTATCACAGTATGTATCAAAATGAAAGTTTGAACTGCTTGGAAATGCAACAGTAATGTTTGGATGAGCAAGTGTTTAATTTAACGCCCGGTTGGTCGTGATTCTCCACCTCTGGATTTCCATGGAAACACCAAAGTTTGTTTACCCACAGTTCAAAGGGCTCAGTTCCACTCTGTGCACATGTGGAAACTTGTCTGTGGACTCTATGACAACCAGTTGGGCAGCAAATGTTTATGTGACTAACACTAACTACAGGGAGGTTCCCTTTTCTGAGAGACTCCATATTATTCCAATTACGCATGGGTGTCCCCCATTTTTGTGGTTTTCCATGGCAATCCCCAAAACATTACAGCGTAATGGCTAGTATGAAAAAGAAAACAAAACAAAGAAATACCACAAACCACAAGCAGAGCATCACATAACCTCCCAAAAATACACAGAACAGAACAAGAAATGAGAAGTGTTCACTTTCTCTTTCCTGAAACAATCCCACAGCATCACATCACTTTTTTTTATGGACATGAATCACATCAGGTGTGTGTTAAGACCTCACTGTGATTCTGTGTGGCTCTGAAAGTGTTTGACAGATGTGCTGGATTTGATCACCACAATGTCTGAAATGTTCTTCCATTTCCAGTAGATTACGCCATCTACTGGTGCAACTTAGACACAGATGAATATGGAGATTTTATAAGACATAAGTGGAAAGTTGAAACAAGATTCTTCAGGACACCAGAAGTAGTTACCAAAATAATTTTGAGGTTTTAAATCTAGGTCTCAATATATCATAATTAAGATTTACCATTTTTTTCCTACTCTTCCTTTTGTAGTCACCCATTTCCATGCCATGTAAAAAAAGGTGACTTTGTTTTTGTGCTCATATTAAGTTGAAATTTGAGGGGGAAAAAATGTTAAATTGGACTTTTTTCCAATTTTTTTTTACCCTGTCTCATAATTTTGACTTTTTACGTCAAAATTTTAACTTTTCATCTCAAACGTTCTACTTTTATGTCATAAATGTGGCGTTTCATTATGAAATTTTGACTTTTCATCTCAAATTGTGAGTTAATAACCTTTGATTTTGACTTTTAGTCTTGTAATGACAACTTTTAATCTCAGAATTTTGACTTTTTGATCTTATGATTTTGACTTTTCATGGAAAAGTTTTGATTTACAGGATCAGAATTAGAATCCTCTGTATTTTCCAAGATTTTTTTTTTTTACCCATGATAAATCAAAATTATGAGATTAAAAGTGGAAATTGTGAGACAAACAGCCAAATTGATGAGATTCCTGTGTTTCAGCTGGTATTGTAGGTTCTTCCTTAAAACCCTTTCAAGGTGCATTTGCGACTCACTGAATCAGCTACCAAAGATAATATTTTACTTTTTGTATGGCCACGTTTAAAGTAAGTCTCAATGTACCCATATTCCATATCTCTATGATAGTAAACAGCAGCTAGAGCTCACTCCAAAGTAAAACTACTGCTGATAAAGGGTTCCTTCTATTTTACTACCTCATAATTTTGACATTTCATCTCAAAATTTTAACTTTTTTTTTTTTTTGACACTTAAATTTTTTGAGCATTTTGACAAGAAATGTATACACTTTTTTAAATCATCTTAATCACGGTGTGGATATAATATAGGACCTAACAAATGAAAAGAAAACCTTAACATGAAACAGATAGATAGATAGATAGATAGATAGATAGATAGATAGATAGATAGATAGATAGATAGATAGATAGATAGATAGATAGATAGATAGGAACTTTATTAATCCCTCAGGAAATTCAATTTCCAGCTGCATGTAACACCAAAATGACAGAGAGCACACAGGTTAAATTAAAAAAAGAAGACAGGACAGATACACTGTAATAAAAATAAGGCAAACAAATACTGTATACAATATAGAGATTCCATGGTGTCATCCCCTTTTCTTTTGTATTCAATCCATTTTTCCCACTTTGTTTGAAACTTACCCTCCTGTATCCCTAATATGTGTGTAAATCTGTCCATGTCAAATATTTCCTCCACTATTTTCAGCCACTGCTCCTTAAAATTTTAACGTTTTATTCGTCAGTTTCAACTTTTGAAGCTCATAGTGTCAACTTTATATCAATACATTTTGGAAAAAAAAAATTGAAAACATTTTTTCAGAATAAAAATATCCTGACACAGGCTAATATGAATGTCTACGACAGTGATTCCCAACCTGTGGTCCGTGGCCCCCCCGGTGGGCCACAGAGGTCTCCCAGGTAGGCCGCCAAATCATGTTCTAAAACTATTCCAAAATAGTATGGTTTTAGTGAAAGGTAATTATACAAAGATACAAATATACAAAAAAATCTTTCAATTGTTAAAACTCAGTTAAGTTTCAAAAGAAATTCAGATTACTCAAATAGTCATATGTGTATATATATGATAAACAGCCCTTTAGGAAAGCATATTAGAGCCCAATATGTAACGTAGTACTGAAATGTACTAAAAAAAGGAAATAAAGCTGAAAATGTAATAACTGGTTGATAATGTAACAGATGCTGAGTCCAAATGTAACAACTTTTGTCCACAATGTAACAACGTGTTACACTGTGGACAAAAAGATACCACATTTTGGGCTCAGCAGCTGTTATGATATTGACAACTCATTACATTTTGGGTTTTATTGCATTTTTAAATCACATATTGGGTCATTGTTGCAAATGGGTTTTTTTTAAAGGCATTATATAGCCTCCGTACTTATTGGGTCAGAGGTGGGCCACAATCATTTCTGCGACTTAAAAGTGGGCCCTGAGTTGGGAAAGGTTGGGAACCACTGGTCTACGACAACTAACTTCTGATAAGGGAGGCTCCTTTCAGAGAAAATACTACACACTATATCAAAGGGAGATGGGAAAAAGAAATTAATGACGAAATAACTAAACAGCAATGGGAAAACATATGTCAGAACACTTTTACCACGACTTGCTCTATGTATTGGCGTGAATTTGCATGGAAGAATCTTGTACGTTATTTTATCACTCCTAAAATGGAAAAATATTCTGTGTCTAAAAGTCATTCCTGTTGGAGAAAATGTGGAAGTGATGGAGCAGACCACCACCATGTTTTGTGGAGTTGTCCAACTCTACATCCGTTTTGGCTAGAAATATTAAAAATTATGGAACATATTCTGGGAATATCAGTTCCGTTAAATTTCACTTTTCTTTATTTGGGTGACCTGCCACATGATATAAGCAAAGACACTAAATATCTTTTAAAAATATTTATCATTGCTGCTAAGAAAGCTATCACCCGTAAATGGCTACAGGCGGAAGCACCCTGTTATGTTTTAACCTATCTTTAATATTTTCTTTAAGTACTTTACCTTTTTTACTGAAAAAATAATTCTAATTCTTCTCTAAACATATTTTCAAGATGGGAAAAATTGACACTTTATTTTGGAATAATTGATGTGGAGGGTGTCTGCTCCTCATTCCAACTTGCGAAAACAGTAACATTTAACATTTCATCAGAACATTAATTTATGAAAATGCAGTACAAAAACCTATGACTGTTAAACTCCACGGCAATTGTGAACATTTCAGACCTGGCAACGTTTTTGATGTTTCTTGTCTTGTATCTGTTTTTTCTTTTTCATGTTACTTTTCTTTTCTGTCTTTGCTGTTCATAAATGAAAAAATGGAAATAAACTTTAAGTGTTAAAAGAAGGGAGGCTCCTTTGCGGGCTGCGTACGCGTTCCCGACGACATTGACGTGAGCGCGCACGTAGCTGTCAGTAGGAAATGCAGGCTGCGGGTGTTGGATGTTGCTTTGTCGCTGCGTTTGGATAAATTAAACAAAGAACATCTCTGGAGACTCAAAGAGCAGGTTTTATAGATGTTTGCATTATTTGGTGAGAGCAGCGGCTGCAGGTGTGAGTGTGTGACCGTTATAACGGCAGAATTCATCCGGTTAGCTCGGCTAATAGAAACAGGATCCTGTCGCTGCTAACGCTGGTTCCTTCAGGCTGAAATCAGCGGAGTTTTCAGCCGCAGCTTCACTGACTCCAGGACTTTTGCTCCAACACCTCCTCACACACTCCAGAGGTTCCTCCTCCGGCCTCTGTCTTTTGTGTTTTCATTTCACGGAGGCCATTCCG